>MU664577.1:169125-185354 GCA_026770625.1 Nicotiana glauca
CTATCAACCGGAATTCGCCAAAATTCAAACTTCGCCAATTCAAGCCTAATTCTACACCGGACCTCCAAATTCAATTCTGATCGCACTCCTAAGTCAAAATCATCTCCCGAAGCTAACCGAACCACCGAAAATCAATTCTGGCCCTCTAAATCACAAGTCAACATCCGGTTGACTTTTTCAAACTAATCCTTTATTAAAGAGACTAATTGTCCCATTTCCTACCAAACTCAATCCGAATTGACCCAAATTCACCAAGTACACATATTGAAACATGAATAAGCATATAACGGGGAAAACGAGGTGGAATTACATGATACGACAGGTCGGATCGTCACAATAAGCCTGTTCTAAGAGCTATGATCCAATCAATGGATCTATAGTTCATGTAAGGCTCTAATTGTAGGTTTCGACCATATCAATGGTTTTAATCAGCTCTTGTGTCATATATTAGATATTATTTTTTTTAGTTTGAATAATCAATTTAGAGTATAGAACTTCAATGAACAGACATGTTTGAATTCTGGAAAATAGTATGTATACTCACAATAAATCTGAAGCCTAGTAAATTTGGTAATTTATATGCATTAGTTATTCAGTCCATAAATCGCATTTTTGACGTGCTTTGAATGAAATTAATTAGTTATTGAAATCTTCTGATTGAATATGTTCTGGTTAGTGACGTGTGTATAAGCTAAATATGTGTCTGACATTAGGACATAAGGTCAGCATGCTTGATTGAATAATTGCTAAATCCAGTCATGACTTCAAAGTTCATAGATCCAATTTACTACCGGACTTGGGCTCATCTATGAGCCAAACCTGATGGCCCTTATGTAAATAGAATTTGGGCCAAAAATGATTTGTATAAGACCCACAGTTGCTTAGCTCCTCATAAAGCATGGCTGAAAATTCCTCACTCCTGGGCCAAATCTTCAAGGCCCAAAAATGCTGAGGTTGGAACCCATTAAGATCATTAGGATTAATTTTGTAACATAAATTTGGGTTTTCGAGTTAGGTAGCGGGTTCAAATTAAGAGGTTTTCCCTTTTGTTTGAATTCGGACTTGAACTTGAAGCCCGAATTTCATAATGCCAATCAATTAAGCCCTTTCGAGACAAATCCAATAGAAAATCCTAGTTTGTTCTAGGATGGCCTTTAAATAATAAAATGAGGTGAAACCCGCCAAATAAAATGCACAAATTGCGGGGCCCTCTTTAAAGGTTCCTATTAAAATACTTAGAATTCGGGACGTGTCGTTTAGCGAATTTCACGGCCTCCCGCAAAAATAATAACACGTTAGTTGCTTTAAGCGCGCTTTTTTTTAAAAATAATTTTACTTTCCTAAATATGGGTGTGCATTTCGTGCAACCCAAATCCAAATCCCAAAATGCTGAATAAGAAAGTTTCGAGGATACGGGTGCATTTCATGTGATGTGATCCAAAAACATGTTTTTAAACGACGTTCACTTTCTTAATTTTTTTTAACTAAAAGAGATTAAATAATTCTAAAATTACACTATAGGATGACATGTATAAAAATCAGATTTTAGCCATTTATAATAATTTAAGCGACCGTGCTAGAACCACGGGATCCGGGGGTGCCTAACACCTTCCCTCGGGTCAACAGAATTCCTTATTTAGATTTTCTGGTTCGCAGACTCCAATTGGGAAGTCGAAAATTTTCCTCAATTTGGGATTTAAGTTAAACCGGTGACTTGGGACACCAAAAGTCAATCATATCCCAAGTGGCGACTCTAGAAACCAATAAATAATCCCATTTTAAATAATGTCACTTTAAATGGAAAAACTCCCTTATATATTATCCTTCGGGGTAGGTGTGTAAAAAAGGAGGTGTGACACGAATAATGTTACTTAAAGTGGAAAAACTCCCTTATACACTATCCTTCGGGGTTGGTGTGTGAAAAAAGGAGGTGTGACAGCTCTGGCGACTCTGCTGGGACGCAAAACCCAGAACTTCGATTCAGGGTTCAATAATTCGAGCTTAGAATAGTTGTTATGATTGGTTTTATTTATTATCTGATTGTGTACATGTTTGAGCCTAATATGCTAAATGTCTCTTTTACCAGTTTGATATTTTGTGAACTGTATATAAACTGCTATGAAACCCTTCTTCTCTCCGAGTCTTCTAAATCACAGAGAAGGGTATACTTTGTATGACTTCTCTTTTGTATTCCCGGTACACTGCCCCCGAGGTTCGTACAAGTTGCTAAGCCAGTGAAGCTTCCGTATTCCCGGTACGCTGCCCCCCTCTGGCTCGAGTTGTCCGCTCGGGTAAGCTAGGTCTAGAACAATAAACCCAGGTTTTAAACCTAGTATAACAAAGCCTCGTGCCGGATCCCTAGTAGGAACACTTGTTTGCATTATATGCATTTGACTTTAGGAACTCAACACATGGGTTGGGTCCGTCTAGGACAGGTGTACCCAAATTAAAAGACCATCCTGATGCATCTTACGTGCTACTTGCATATCTGTCTATTCGGCTTGCATGTTGACCAGCTTCTAGAACAGGGAAAGAAAATCAAAAACAAGAATGAGAGGTAGGTGTTTAGAATATTCTGAAACTCTGCCCGAATTCTAAAAAAAGAAAGAAAATAAGCAAATGTTTTTAAAAAGTCATGTTTTCCTGTTTCATCAAAACTGGAGAACTACGCGAGTCTGATTCTCACCGGATGTGAGATACATAGGCAAACCTCATCGGTTCCGGCCCACAATTTTAAAAAAAAATCCAAAAATATTTTCCTTTAGTTCCTTCTTTAGGAAGCCTTTGCTTTAGGCTCCAATTTTAAATAAAAATAAAAATAAAAATAAAAAATATTTTCTTTTAATCTCTCTCAAAATCCAAAAATATTTTCATTCTTCTTTCAAAAATTGAAAAGAAAATTCAAGATTCGATAATATTTTCTTTTCCTTTAGAAGCATTTCTTTCATAAATTCAAAATAAAATTCCAAAAATCCAAAAATATTTTCTTTCTTCTTTAGAAGTTTTTCTTTGAAATTCCCAAAAAAAAGGGTCGATATTCGAAAAAATTTCTCTTTTCTTTAGAAGTCTTTCTTTGCAAAAATTTTGAAGAAAAATCAAAATCCAAAAATATTCTCTTTCTTTCGAAAAAAAATAAATGGAAAATTTCAAAATCCAAAAAAAAGAGTTAGTTTATTTACTTTATTCCTAATCTTCCCAAACTACGCAAGATCTGATTCATGTGGGGTCATGATGCGTAGGCAACCCATATCAGGTTCGATCGAATGGTTAAAAAATAAGGAAAAAGAAAAAAAGAAAAAAAAGAGAAAGAATGAAAGAGAGTGTTTATTCTAACATGCTTGTTGTTTGAAATAAACGCTAGTCAAAGGTGGTCGGTTTGTTGGTTTGCAATGGCGAGTCACAAGAACAATCCAAGAACCCTCGAAAATAAAAACATCTTCTCAACTAATGCAACAAGCACCACTGTTGTTGACCCAAAGTCACGAAAAGGCTAGTAGGAAAGTTAGCAGTGAAAATAAAAATGGAGGAAAATATGGGGTCGACTTTACCAGATTTCAGCAATAAAACATGGGCTGCTCGGGATGATTGTCAAAATTCGAGTGTTGAATCCAAAGCAATCAAAATGGTCAAATATCGTAGTAATGATGATGTGCGAATGTGTGGCTAAGATGTCACTTAGTAACTGGAAAGTCAATCCTTTTTTAGCCATGGTAGTTTATTTTTGTCTCCTTTTCTCCTTCTTTCTATGTTATCGGACCTTCATCCTTCATTCAATAAAAAACAGCCAGTTATTTTGTCCATTTTGTGCATAGTTCTTTTCATGCTAGTTTTAGTGACATGACATGCATGCAAAATTTTTGGCCAGATCTTATAAAACTGATTTAGTCTTGAATTGGACAAGTGAGAAAGAGACTTTTGAAGAAGAATAAACACATGAAACATTCGGAAAATAAGCATGAGCCAAGTTTACATGGAACCAAATCAAGCATGCTCATGGAAGTTAAGGATATCTATCTTTTAAATCATTTAAGAAGATCGGGTTTAAGTATAATCAGACAGGTTGAAGTATTTTTAGCACTAAGAGATAGAAAGTATTTTTCAATAGAAGGTGTATTCCAGACAACTTGAAATGGATCAGATAGTGAAAAAATACATCTTCCACATCAAGACAAAATCCAAGAAAATTCACCCAAATTGACAAGGGTTATTCACAGCGAGGAAAGTATTGCTCATACAGCTTTACACTGAAAAAGACCCAAGAAGACAGGCATGTTAACCAATAATGTGATTGCGAAAGGGTGCTATGTTTGGCGTTCTCGAGGCTGGAAGGCCCTTTTTCTGCTATCCAAACACTTTATATCCTTCGCTAACCCTTTTGAGCCTGTGTTATTTTCTTTAACCACCTTCTTTTGGAATCAAGTTTAGAGTCAAGAGTCAAAAAAATAAAAATAAAAGGAAAAAAGAAAAAGAAAAAAGTTCATGTCCCAAGAGTACAAACTGGGGCAATTTTCAAGTGAAAAAAAGAAAAAGAAAAGAACTGTCAAAGGTCCATGACCTCAAAAATAGAAGGTGGGGCAAATAAAAAAAAGAGAAAAAAAAAAGAAAAAAAAAAGAAAAATAGAAACAGAAAGAAGATGAATTTTTTTTTAGTTAGGTCAGATGTATGAACTACGTTAGACCTGATTCCTTAAAAAAATGATACGTAGGTAGCCTCACGGTTCGGTCCAACCAAATAAAAATTCCAAAAAATCCCAAAAAATCCCCAGTAGCTGAAACTAGGGCAGAGATTTTATTTTACTTTTATAAGAGTCGATTACAAGAGTTGTAAGTCTACAAACCCCTAATTTTGAGTCTACTTTGAGCCTTCATGCCATCCCTTCTTTCCAACCCTGTCCAAAACCTTCCAAATAAAGACCTCCCGATATGCCTTCAAGAATGCTAAGAGAAACATGGAATGAGCAACGGTTGTCACGTGACATAGAACACTGTCAAGTTGCTCGCAAAAAAAGAAGGGAAAAGAAAAAGAAAAAGAAAAAGAAAATAAAAATGAGAGTCTTGTTAGTGAAAACCCTCACGGGCACTGTAAGACGACGGTAAGCAAAGATGAATAAATGTGAAAGACTTGTTGGTGAAAACCCCTCGAGGCACCACTAGTCGAATGTGAGTCATGAAGCTGATGCAAAGGTTTGGCACGGACATGCCCGACTTCAAGGTCATAAGAATGGTAATAGGGAAGATTGGATCAGTTTGATAGATCAAGCCGTTAAGTCCAAAATGCATGTCGTGATCATTAAGACTAGTTATTGAAAAAAAGAAAAAAAAATTACTCTTCCTTCTGTCCTTCTGACAGGGGGCATTTCTTGTTAATATTCGTTTCTTTGCATCATTGTGTCCTTCACTTTGAGTCCATCCTTATCAAAGCAAGCAAGAAGAGATTTCAAAATCTGCTACTAGCTTTTCAGCTGCACAAAGTAAATTTGGCTAGCGCACTTAGTTGCTACTATCAACATGCCTTTAGGATTCATGCAAAGGCTCCCCAAAAGACTCTTGTCAGCCTACTTGGCGCAATCAAAGATAGCTGGTAATTCTCTCTGACAGACAAATTGCTCAAAAAGCAAGAAGTCATTCAAGATATAAGAAAAGGACACCTAAGAAAAGATCTCCAGTTGGGATAATGCTGATTGAGCCAGAAATACAATGGTACCGGGTGTGAAATGATCAGGGTTGACGCGGAGCAAAATTCTCTTGAAGATGACTCAAGCTGATTGAGCAAAAGTCAAAGCTGCCCAAGACTCAAGGCCACAAACCGACCACCACCTTTTAATACTGACAAAGTTTTCTTTGTTTGGAACATGAACAAAACGGTGCAAGGAAAGTGGTTAAACAAAAAAAACGAAAAAGTAGAAAATAAAGAAAAGGAAAGGAAGAGAAAAGCAGACAAAGGAAAGTTTCTTAAATCTTTGTCTTTATTTGTCTTGCTATTATGCATAAAATCTTGCCATTAATCTTCACATTTTTCCACCTAGGATAAAAGTCCTAATCTAATGGATTTTCCTCCCAATATAAATCTTAGTCTGATGAATATTTCTCCTAAGATAGGAAACCTAGTCTGATGAATTTTATCCTCGGATAGAAATCTTAGTCTGATGAATTTTTCTCTTAAGATAACAAAAAAGGGACCTAGTCTAATGAATTTTCTCCTAGGATCAAAATCTTAGTCTGATAAATTTTTCTCCTAAGATAGGAAACCTAGTCTGATGAACTTTTTCCTAGGATAGAAATCTTAGTCTGATGAATCTTTCTCCTAAGATAACAAAAAAAAATGACCCAGTCTGATGAACTTTCTCCTAGGATCAAAATCTTAGTCTGATGAATCTTTCTCCTAAGATAGAAGACCTAGTCTGATGAACTTTCTCCTAGGATCAAAATCTTAGTTTGATGAATCTTTCTCCTAAGATAGAAGACCTAGTCTGATGAATTTTCTTCTAGGATAGAAATCTTAGTCCATGAATTTTTCTCCTAAGATAAGAAAAGAGACCTAGTCTGATGAATTTTCTCCTAGGATCAAAATCTTAGCCTAATGAATTTTCTCCTAAGATAGAAGACCTAGTCTGAGGAACTTTCTCCTAGGATAAAAATCTTAGTCCGATGAACTTTCTCATAAGATAGATAACCTAGTCTATTGAACTTTATCCTAGAATCAAAATCTTAGTCTGATGAATCTTTCTCCTAAAATACAAAAAAAAGGGATCTAGTCTGATGAACTTTCTCTTAGGATAAAAATCTTAGTCTGATGAATCTTTCTCCTAAGATAGAAAACCTAGTCTGCCGAATTTTCTCCTAGGATAATTCAAAAAAAAAAGGATGTCTCGATTAAAAAAAAAGAAAAAAGAGGTTTTGAGGCAATTTGTTTAAAAGAATAATTTTCTCAAAAAAAAAATATATGTTTATTTTTCTGAAAAAAAAAATCCTTTTTGGTTCATTTTAGCATAGATGCACAATTTAGCAGTCTCATTTTTCTAACATATGGCTCCAATCCCTAGTTGAGATTTTTAGACATAAGACCTCCATTCCCTAGTCGCCTTTTTTGCCAACATTAGGGCTCCAATCCCTAAGTTGAAATTTTTAGACATAGGGCCTCCATTCCCTAGTCGCCTTTTTTAGCAACATTAGGGCTCCAATCCCTGAGTTAAAATTTTTAGACATAGGGCCACCATTTCCTAGTCGCCTTTTTTGCCAACATAGGGCCTTCATTCCCTAGTTGAGAATTTTAGATATAGGGCTCCATACCCTAATCTTTCCTCCTAAAGATACACAATCCTTATTTTATCACTTTCAAAAAAATAGTTTAGATTTTTGTTACAAATAACTCACGAAATTTTTCTAGTAAAAACTTTGGCAGAAAATTTCGTTCGTTTGTTTGTTTTTGGTGTCTGAGTAGGTTTTACCTCCAGACACAGAGTTCGAGATGACCAAAAGAATGAGTCTCAATCCAGAAAAAAGAAAAAGAAGAAAATAAAAGAAGTGAACTCAAAATGCAGAAGCGGAGAAAGATGCGAACTGTTCAATATATGATTGAAGTCACAAGCTTCGCATGTCCCGCCTTGATCCGAAAAGCTGAAGAAGAAAGAACCAGCACCTGCAGCTAACAAGCATCAAGATTCAGATCAGAGTCTGCATGAAGAAGCAACCAAGACTCAACATCAAGCTTCAGAAGACTCATAGATTGGAATCTTGTGACTCATAGCTGATAGGCTTAGTTAGTCTTTTCCATTTTGATTTTGATGTAATAACGTGACAGCGGACCGGAGCCTCGGACGAAACCTCACTCGACTCTCATCCTCTTCACACACTCCATCACCTCATTCACTTCTGAACTACACGTGGCTTGATTCCTTTATAGCCAAGGATATGTAGGCAGCTCAGATACCAGGGCTCGGTCACATTCTCCTTTTCTCCTAGTTTTAGTCTGCCCAAATATGAGTCGGGTCAAAAAATATGTCTAGTCGTTCTTTGTCTAAAAATTCTTCGTGTTTCCGATCAAAGAGGGGCAGCTGTAGACATGTAATTTTTGATCCTCCCCGAAATTTTATACCTTTAGTCCTTAGATATTAATTTTAGGTCTAACAGTACTATTTTCACTATCTTTTAAACTTTTTAACTCTAGTTTATCCTAAAAAAAATTACAAAAATATTTTCCTTTATTTTAGATAGTGAATATTTTGTCTAATTAGTTTTACTCTCGAAGAAAAAAAAAGAAAAATTATATCTATATTTACTTAGTTTAGTTTAAAAGTTGTAGGCCTCTAATGAAATATTGAGTAGTTAAATTTCCTTCTTAAAAATAAAAGTTATTTTGTTTCTTTCTTTTAATATCCCATTAGTTTAGATAAATTAATAATTTAGTTTCATCTTCAAAAGATTAAAATGGAAAACAAATAAAAAGAAAAAAAACAAAAAAAAAGAGAGAAAAAAGCAACAAGACGTGAAAGAGCAATAGGAAAAAATCAAAATTGGAAGAAAAGATAAAGAACGGAAGTAGTAAGAGAAAAAATAAGAAAAATTTAAGTGGTCCTATTTTGTCTTTTTCTATCCCCATTCACATGCACCTTCCCTACATAATACTCCCCTAGTGCAACTCCTAAACTTGGGCTTCAAGAATTAGTTTTGTTCTTATCCATCCATATATAGCTCATACATGGGGGGATAATTTTGATGAGGCTCACGTAAAAGAAAGGGGGGTCATTCTGTTCTTTTATATAAAAAACACATGCACACACATAACGGAGGCAGGGGAAAAAACACAAAAAAATCGCGGGAGGGGAAAATCTGGACAGATCTGGGGAACAGAATAGAAAAATGAAAATAGAATAGAGAGAGAGGAGCAGCCATCGACAAAAGCCAGCGAAACCCCACCCCTTTTGACGTCTTTTTCTTCTCTTCTTCCTCGTCCTCAATCACCATGTTTCCTCCATAGTGTCAACCATGTAAGAACTCAAAACTTAGCTCTTTTACCCCAAAACTCTAGCCCGGAATCTCCATCAGATACAGTTCAAAAACGAGCTCAAAAATAGCACCTGTAACGAGCGAAAATGAGCTCCAAAACCACCTTTCAACAACCCTTTTCCACCTGAAAATTCCACCCCGAAACAGCCCCAAATCACCTCAACCCAGCCCCAGTTTTCAGCACAAAAATGCCTGAAAATCATGCGCACACACAGATCTCATCGCCACTACTCTTTCTTCCTCATCTATCACAGCCACAACAGCCATGAAACCTACTTGATTGCTTCAGTGTTGGTTCGAGTTTGTTTCCGATCGCAGGTTCGAGATTTCTGTCTTAGTCTTTGGCTTACAATCCATTCGTGTTTAGCCATAGTGTCGCATTCTTCTTGTAACCAGTTGGAAGATCTTAATATATCTAAAGGCTTCAAAGGTCCGTTGTTATCTTCTTTATCATTTTTGCTTGGATAGTTAAAGTTCTATAATCTGTTATGGTTGCTAAATATTTTATTGTAGAAATTATTTTCACTTAGTTGGGGTCATGTTTGTTACTTTATCTTCTTGTTAATCAAGGAAATTGCAAAAAGTTAGTTTGTATATTGAGGGGATTAGCAGTAATGGACCATGTGAATGCTGGTTGAAATTGGTTTAAATTCAACGTACGTTTGTATCCTGTGTGCTTCATGAGAAATTTTAAAACCTTTAAATCTGATTTGGTACATCAATTAGTGGTTGATATCGTGTTTTGATTCTTGGTAAAATTGGTGAAATCTGTTTATTTTTTTCTTTTCTCGTTAAATAACTTGAGGCGTGCCGTGCCAAATAAAATCTTAAAATGCATGGCCCTCATTTAATTAATATTTAAAATCCTTAAAATTCGAGGCATGTCATTTAGTGAATTTTCCATGTCCCTCGCAAAGTTAAAAACACGTAGTTGCTTTAGGCGCATAATTTAAAATTACTTTCCTAAACTCGGGTGTGCATTTCATGTGATCCAAATCTAAATCTCACAACGTTAAATAAAATGTGTCTCGGATTGCGGGTGCATTTCATGTGGCGTGGTCCAAAGACGCATTTTAGATGACGTTGAAATCTTCTTAAAAATAATTAAAAATGGTTAATAAGTTTAAAACTGTACCATAGGTTAAAACATGTATTAAAATCAGATAATAGGCCAATTGTGATAGTTTAAGTGACCGTGCTAGAACCACGAAATTCAGGGGTGCCTAAAACCTTCCCCCGGGTTAACAGAATTCCTTATTCAAAATTTCTGGTTCGCAGACTTCAAAAAGCAAAGTCAAGTTTTTCTCGATTTGGGATTTAAAATAAATCTGTGACTTGGGACACCAATTAAACTATCCCAAGTGGCGACTCTGAATTGAATAAATAATCTCATTTCGAATAATGTCACTTAAAGTAGAAAAACTCCCTTATACACTATCCTTAGGGGGTGGTGTGTGGAAAAAGGAGGTGTAACATACGAAACAAGGTTGCCACCCCATATCATCCACAAACGAGTGGGCAAGTGGAAGTTTCGATAGATAGATAAAGAGTATGTTGACTAAGACTGTGAATGCTACTAGAACGGATTGGGAAAGAAAGTTAGATGATGAACTTTGGGCTTATCGAATCACTTTCAAAACTCCAATCGGCATGTCACCATACAAGTTGGTGTTTGGGAAGGCGTGTCACTTACCAGTCGAGTTGGACCATTGAGATTTGTGGGTGTTGAGGCAGTTGAATCTCGATATTGAATCTGCGGGAGCAAGTAGAGTCACGGAGTTGCACGAGCTTGATGAGTTTCGATATCACGCTTTTGAGAGAACAAGATTATACAAGGAGAGAATAAAGATGATACATGATAAAAATATTATTGAGCAGAGTTTTAAACCCGGAGATAAGGTATTGCTATACAACTCAAGACTGAGGTTATTTTTGGGCAAATTAAAGTCAAGATGGTCAGGGCCATTTTGTGCGGTGAAATTCACCCCACTGGTGCCGTAGAGATTGCTGCAGAAAATGACTCGTGCACATTCAGAGTCAATGGGCATAGGTTAAATCATTATGTGGGCATGGATGAAGCGAAAGTGGTATCGATGACTCATTTGCTCCAGCCACCAATGTTGAGCGAGCCTTAAGTGCGATAAACTACTTCGTGACGCGACATTAAACCAGGTGCTTCATGGGAGGCAACCCATTGTAATGTGTATACATATATATATATATATATATATATATATATATATATATATGAAATTTGCAACATTCGCGGTCGCGCACTGATCGCGTTTGGGCCACGCACATTGTGACCTGCACTGTTGCAACATCCGCGGCCGCGCATGGGCCGCGCACTTCGTGACCCTACTGCCCCACGTGCGCAACCGTGCATTGACCACGGACCGACCGCGCACTGGGCGTCGTCTTTAGGTTTAGTTAGAGTTAATTTTTTTTATTTATTATTTTTCTTCTTTTATTACATTCTCGTTACCCATTTTCACTTAACCCACATACCCTATTCCTCCCCCCTTCTCTTACAAATAAAAAAAAACAAAAATCTCAAACTAAAAGAACCCCAACCCTTCTGCCCCCCATCGAATCAACCCCTCACTCTATCCTCTTCTCTCTTCTAACTTCTTCTCCTTACATAACATACTCACAAGTCCATCAGGTAAGGGCCCTTGTTTAATTTTTGTTGGGTTATTTGAATTTCTTAGTTATGTAGTAGTTTTCTTCTTTTTTTTTTCTTAGTAGTTTTCTTCTAGTATTGTGCTCTAGTTACACTAGTGGGTATGTCGGGGTAGTAGTCGAATTTTATCTTGACGGGTTAGGTTGACATTGGTATATCTGTGGTTGAATTGGGGTTATCAAATTGTTATTTGGGAGTTCGGGTGAATTGTGCACTCCAAGTGTTTGTTTAAATGCCAAAGTGAGTCTTGAATTTAATTTATGACCAATTGTGTGGGTGAAGTCTGAGTAACCGCCCTTGGTTACATATTTTGTTTTTTTGCTGATAGTGATATTTGTTTCAGGTAGTATGACGCCATCAAGGAAATGAAGAACCATAGGTGCATCCTCCAGTGGTCACGCTAGACCATCTAGGCCACGAGCTTCAGCTAATGTTCGCTAGTATGATAGTACAAAGTTCATCTCCAGCGAGGCTCAGGACCGTTTTGGTCAAAAGGCATCAAAGAAACCCGCACCGGAGAGGGGAATTGATATAGGGTCCCTCCAATATGACTTCCCAACATGTCCATGAATTTTTCTGGCGCAGGCTGGATATTTTCTTTTAAGAACCGGATGAAGCTAATTTGATGGTTGTAAGGGAGTTTTACGCGAACATTTCAGAACATGTGAACGATGTTTGCACTGTAAGAAAGAAAAATGTGGACACATCCATAGAGGAAATTCGGAGAGCTTACCGATTGCCAATGTTTGGGGAGGACCCCGATGCGGAGGATACTATGTCACCCATGGCAGGCAATACACTACGTGGAGTTTGTTCTTTGGCATAATATGTGTGCCCAATAAGGAAGTAGTGTGGATTATACCAGGGAAGAAGTTTCCTTCGGCGTCACTCATCTTTGAAGGGAAGTGTTGGATGTATATCATCAATAGCCGTCTGCTTCCTTCCTCCAACACCACTGAAGTGAATAATCCCAGAGCTGCATTGATCTGGTGCTTCATGAATGGCCACGATTTTGATATGGCCAAGGTTATTCACGACGAGATGTTCATCCATTGTCCAGTGAGGAGGTATGGGTTCTTCTTTCCTTCTCTGGTCACTCGATCATGCCGGGCAGTACGGGTACCAGAGAACTTGAGCGTGGATGGAAGAGTGAAGAAAGAAACAAAGTTCCGGGCAGATAAAGTGACCATCGGGAAGGATCATGTTGCACCTGTTGAGTCTGCTAGCGATGAATCTGATCCTCCTAATGAGGATATTAAAGGTAAGTTGAGGATGTGGCTGTCTCACCTCCGCACGAGCAGGTTGTTGAGGGTACTTCAGTGGTCAGATGGGATACGAGAATGACGGCCTTAGAGCTGGAAATGACAGGGATGCGTACTTCTGTCACGGACTTGGGAACTCGAGTGGATGCCCTTGCTACCCAAAGTGCCAAATATAAGAGGAAAGTCATGGCTTGGCTACGTGCACTTGGCAGAGCCTGCCGTCTCGATCTCAGCACTAGCTCCAACTAGGACTGATTCTACTAGGGAAGTTCTTTGACCTTACATTCTTCTTTGTGTGACATGGGGACATGACACCATTTTAAGTATGGGGTGGGGGATGTGTTGTATATATATAGGAATGTAACTTGATTTCAGTCTTTGGTTAGTTTTTCTAAATGTGTTAAGAATACAAATTTTCGACTTGTCCCGCCGATGGATATCACTCAACGGGTTTCTTGAGGGTCTAAGTCGACAGAAGAAAAGATTTTCTTTTATAAGTAGTGTATCAATTCCCCCTTGGTTTTTCTTTGGACCGCGAGTCTTTTTCAAGGGTTTCGTTTGAACTGGGTGTAGTTAGTTTTAATTTTTTGTTAGAAACTCGTGGGCTATGGGCTGATATGGAAATAGGATCTCTTAACGTCGTTATGAATTGAATATAGCGGGTACTTTAGTGTGAGGCTTAGGCTCAATTGTTGATTCTTGTTAGAGTGCCTTAAATTGTATGTTCTTAACTTTGCTCAAATACCCTGACTAGAGTGTTTTGATGATCCAATCTGGAGTGAGTCATGTGTCGTGTGTGTGTGAGGATTGTTGTATTTTGTGCACTGCATTTGATGACTAGAACTTTTCCTGTGTATTTGCAAAGTGAAATAGTAGTTGTGTTCAGTCTTGGAAGTGATATAGGCCTTTCATTGTTGAGCCATATATATATTACTCACCTAATTATTATGTATCGTAGTTAACCCCTTTGAGCCTGTTGTCACACCTCCTTTTTTACACACCTACCCCGAAGGATAAATGTATAAAGGAGTTTTTCAATTTAAAGTGACATTATTCGAAATGTGATTATTTATTTATTTTTTAGAGTCGCCACTTGGGATAGGATTGGCTTTTGGTGTCCCAAGTCACCGGTTTAACTTAAATCCCAAATCGAGAAATTTTCGACTTCACAATTGGAGTCTGCGAACCAGAAATTCTGAATAAGGAATTATGTTGACCCGAGGGAAGGTGTTAGGCACCCCCGGATCCTGTGGTTCTGGCACGGTCGCTTAGATTATTATAGATGACTAAATATCTGACTTTTATACATGTTCCAACCTATATTGCAATTTTAAGATTATTCACCGCTTTTAGTTAAATTTTTTAAGAAAGTGAACGTCGTTTAAAAACGTATTTTCGGATCACGTCACATGAAATGCACCCGGATCCTCGACACATTCTTATTCAACGTTTTTGGATTAAGATTTGGGTTGCATGAAATGCACACCCGTATTTAAGAAGGTAAAATTATTAAAAGAGCGCCTAAAGCGACTAACGAGTTATTATCTTTGCGGAGGGCCGTGAAATTTGCTAAACGGCACGCCCCGAATTCTAAGTATTTTTAATGAAACATTTAATGAGGGCCCCACAATTTATGCATTTTTATTTGGCGAGGCCATCTCATTTTGTTATTTAAAGGTCAACCTAAAGCGACTAAGATTTTCTATTTCTTTTTTGTCTCTAAAAGGACCTAATTAATTTGCGTTTATAACTTCGGGCCTCGAGTTTAAGTCCGAATTCAAACAAAAGGGAGAACCATCTTAATTTGAACCCGCTACCTAACCCAAAAACCTAAATTTATATTGCAAATTAATCCCCCACACTCCTAATGTAATTTTATTGGATTTTAGCCTCTAACAATTTTGGGCCTCAAAATTAGTCTAGAACGGGGAAACCAATGTCAGCTTTTTGATGAGCTGCCTTGCATTGGGCCCTTGGGCAAACAAATTCAGGCCCAAATCCCATTTAAGTGAAGGGCTATAAGATTTTGGCCCACATTCAAGGCTGATTGTTTGTTTGTTTCAAACTTCTGATTTTAGTTTACAAACTGGCTTAGTGATTTGCACACAAATGAACGATCATGAGCTTTAACCTTGAATCCAATCATGATATGAATATTCAACTATTTGAAATCAGAAATACCACACGCATATCAGTTCCAGTACCTCCCATGGATTTTCATGCGTGACTTATATCCACAAATGAATTATCTAGTGCATTTAAAAACCAAAGAATGTCTAATATTATACTAGTAGGAGCATGTAAGTCATTTGAAATCAAGTTTCAATCAGTAACTTACTACCAGATCTGAATCTTCCAACACTATAGCTGATATTCATACTAACTACTCACCATAGTCTGAATTTCTATTTGTTAATACAAGTAAAGATCACATATCTAAAAATTAGTTTCCTATTCCATCTATTCTTCTAATTTTAAGGGTTAAACCACACAAAAATGAAACTAAGGTTAATGAGTAGTCATTAGTCTAACGGTCCATACAGTCCACTTCAAACAAATTAATGGCAATGAATACATCAACCAAATCCTAGAATCACTCGCAGTATAGTAGACTATTAAGAAGTAAAATCTATAACAGATATCAGCATCAATTGCATTTCAATTTCAACTGGAGAAGTTACATCAGATCAGTCTCAAATGTGTACCTGGAAACAGCAAATAAGAATGAAAAGGAGAGATCAACAAACAGTAGTGAGCAGAGGTTGAACAACAGCCCAAAACGAATTCAGTATCCAGGAAAAGTCCAAAATCAAACAAAACCAAGAAATCAACCATCAATAACCCGAATAAACCCAAATGAGCTTGAAATTGAATCCAGAAACTTCTAAAAAACCTTCAACAATCAAACCTCGAGCCAGGAAGTACAAATCAACCACCACACTCGAAATTAACCTAAGATTTTTCAATGTAGCAGTACTTTTTCAATTTCGATTGATTTTTTTTTTTTGTTTTTGTTTAGGATTTTTGCAGAAAATTAAGATCTAAAATGAAGGTTTCTACTATAGGAGCTCAGATTTAGACTTCTTTTGATGTTTGAAATTCAAATTTGAGATTTTAGCTTTTAAGAAGAGGATTTTGAGAGGGAATTATAAGCTGGAAGGGATTTGAAAATTTTCAGAGGTCTAAAAAACTTGTTAATCAAGGCACTAGGCCTACTTTTTATAGGCAAGGAAGGGGCAGAAATGTTCTAGAAATTTTCACTCATTCCCCACCCCCCC
>MU664577.1:205692-221818 GCA_026770625.1 Nicotiana glauca
ATAAAGTACCAAGCAGGAATAGATAAACTAAATAATCTGCAAAGAATATTCTCGTACAGAGATTGGCACGTTCAAAATTTATACACACCTAAGAATTTTCTAAATCATCTATGAACTCCACTGTTCACATCTCACATTCTTTCCAATTTTCTTTTTCTTCTTTTTCCCCTTTGCAGAGACAGATTTTCCATAAGTTTCTTGACAAGCTTGGAGTACACTGCAAACGTGAATATCATCCTTTGGTATTTTATTGAAAATATTTGCTGCAGATTTGTAGTCCCCTAATGCCAACAAGGCTTGATACATCCTGCATCAAGCGGCGTATTAGAGCAAATAAGGAATACATAAAAGGACAAACACCGTTTGTGATCTCAAAAGTAGCCCAAACATAAGGTCAAAATACATCAATTGTTGCATCCTTCGGTAGTCACTAAAAAGGGAAACTGCAGCTTTTGTCAGAATAATTGTTACAATTTAACTCCTAGAATCAGTGAAAATAACTATTGTATGAAAATGATGTAAATGATTCATTTAGAGTATGTACCTATCTGTAGTGCAGAAGCTTTGTTAGTTTGATACAAAATTACTCAAATGGTCACTCAACTATCCCAAATTATCTTCTAAAGTCAGTTTTTTTTCGTTTGTAACAACAAAGTTACTAAACTATGCATATTGCACTCAGAAGGTCACTCAACTAGATTTTTCAAATTTTGGATTGCCAAATACATATTTTACCCTCTAAACATAAACATTTATCCTCTTTTATTTTTTTAAACTCTTTAATATTATGATTTTTCCCTTTTTAATTTACATTATGGAATTACCTGTAGAATAAATAAATATTATTTATAAATTAAAAAAAGTATTTAAGTATATATAATGTTGGAATAACAAAATAATGAGCATAGTAAATTAATTAGAATAATTTGTTAGTAATAATAATTTTAGGATTTAACAACAAAAATTCAAAAATTTATTTACACAATTTAAAATGAAAGAAAATAAAGGTTGTAAAATATATATTCCATGCACGTAATATAAAAATAATTATTTAAATAAAGGTACTTTTATAATATACATTATATAAATTATGTTCAATTATATTATATATATTCCATGCACGACTTAACATAGCATATTTTACCCTATACAAATAATCCCCCTGCTCTCCGGCGACATAACTTTGGGTCATCGGAAAGTTGGTAGAAACATAATAATATAATTGAGCATAATTTTCAAGAATATATAATGTATATTATAAATATACATTTATTTAAATAATTATTTTTATATTACATGCATGGAATATATATTTACAACCTTTATTTTCTTTCATTCTGAATTGTGTAAATAAAGTTTTGAATTTTTGTTGTTAATACTAAAAAGTTTAAAAAATAAATAAAAAGAATATAAACGTTTATAATTTAGAGGGTAAAATAGGTATTTGGCAATCCAAAATTTGAAAAATCTAGTTGAGTGACATTCTGAGTGCAATAGCTCAGTGATTTTGTTGTTACAAATGAGAGAAAAGTGACTTTAAAAGAAAAATTGGGATAGTTGGGTGACCATTTGAGTAATTGACTCTTGTTTCTAACTTCTTTCCAACTTTAACTTTAAGTTAGATGGATATCTTTGCATTTCACTCGAACCAAGAAGGACAAAACGCAATAAACATATGAAAATGCACTAGTCAAGCTTATTTAAGTCTTTAGAGTTGAATGATTGACTCAATAGTTTCTCAACAGATGCAACTGTAGAGAAATTAAACTAAAGAATATGAGTAACTATCATGAATTTCCTAAGAACAGAATGTTCAGGCAAGCAAACAAGATTAAGAAATATCAGTAATACGAAAATTACCTCACAAAACTTAAAACATTGTAAGGAAGACTAGCTGTTCTGTATTCTTTCCAAACCAGAGAACAAGCTTGTAAATCCCTGGCATTGACACACGCACTGAGGAGGAAATCAAGACTTTTTCTTGAAAGGCGGACATCAATCTCTTTCTTAATAGCCTGAAGGAGATCCAAGCCGAACTGCAAATTTGTTGGTTCATTTATCGCAATCTGGCAGAAAACCTGCTCGATGATTACCAAAATTAGTATCTTACAAGAATTTAACACATCAGAGCTAAATTAAGGTCTCCATAAATAATGAGAGCCAACAATCTTGACAAGTAAAATATTATATCCAGTGAGGAGCAAGACACTCCATCTTGCACACAAGGACTGATAAGAGTATATCAACGGCAGGAGCCCTAAAAGTACTAAGATCCATGATACATAATTATAATTTCAAACCGAAAGCAGAGGAAAGGAACAAAAGCAAGACCTCATCAAACAGAACTTCTTTAGCCACTTCATCGTTCTTGTATGCATCTACCAGCTTTTTGAGCAAGTCAACAGCAGATCTATTACACAAAGGGGGAAATTTTAAGCGAGTCAAATTTCAGCAATAACTCTCAAGAAACAGTTATGACTCTATACCTCAAGTGGTTGTGCCGAACACAATATGTTATGACCCTAAAACAAGCATCAACCCAACGATCCAGGCCATTTAGTTGCTCAAGTAAGTGCAGCAATCTATGCAACTCTCCTTCAGACTGAAGGTGTTCCTATAAAATTATGATTTAAAAGAATATAAGTGTCAAGAATTCGGAAGGTGCTTAAAGAAAAGATCTTGGAAAGAGCAGATGTGCAAGAAGGGCACTTACAATGAGACATATGATTGTTTTTGGCTCCAACTTGCATTGAGCTTTATTCATTTCTTCATATATTTCAAGGGCATCAAGCATTTGTCCATGTGATGCAAGAGCTGAAATAAGCACACTTCTGATTTCATTGAAGCTCTTTACAGGTACTCTTCGATCATAGATTACCTGCACATATTTTGATGCTTTTAAATCATCAGAAGAAATATCGTTTTTGTTTGGCAAGATCTAGCTTCTTCCGAGGAGACAAAGGAACAGAAAAAAAATTCGCATGAATGCTCTACATTGGGGTTATCAGTTAGAAAGCCGTTCAATTTTGCTGCAAAAAATATATTTCACATGAAAGCACTGAGATGCAAAAATGTGCCACCAGAGACTTCAACAAGTAAATAAATAGATAAATATAGAAAAGCATACAACTGAAATAATTTTGAAGGGGAAAACCAGCTATTAAGAATTCGTGGACCTAATAAAGAATTTACCATGCAGAAAAGGGAAACATATGGCAATCAAAGACTTGTAAAAACAAGAAACTGAACTGGGTATACTCGTGTACCTGTTTAGCCTCTTCAAACTGTCCAGAAGCTGTATATCCATTTATTAGGGCCATATATACATGCTTTGTGTATTGAACTCCAGAATCTTTCATCTCATCAAGAAACTACAGATTTTCAAATTACCAATTGTTATTGTGCATATTTATAGTCAATGTCAATAGAATAAGAATAGAATAAGCATCTTTGGCGCTAATATGGAAAGAAGAAACGAAAGAGCTAAAAAGTCTATGCCCCGATAAATTAGATAATGGAATCAGATTTATGGATCCAATTACCACTAACAAAAATTCTAAGAGAATTTTATGGTACATCACTTCAAGAGAATTGTAGTCACATAAAGGACAATTTCTACATCAAATGGAAAGACTAGCACTGTGATGATGAATGTATTCACGAGACATGGTTAAATTTTTTATCCTGATTAAACATCTATGCCTCATTTGTTTGCACTTAATGAAGGTATGAATCTTAATCATTCGTATTTCACACATTAAGTACGTTTTAAGTTTGATTCATTCAGATCTTGATCATTAAGCGTATTTTTTTTTTATTTCACAACCACTTAATGGGTTTGAATAGGCCTGAACGATTAAAATCTATGTCAGGGACTTAATTTCATTAAGATGTTATTATCCATATTCACAATTAATTACTGCTAATGCCCACCATTATCAACTACCATCATGCACCACCCGCCACCTCCATACTCAACCACCACCATCCTCAAGTATCATCATCACCGCCATCATTATTGACTACCACCACCCGCCACATCACCATTATTGACTACCACCACTTACTACCCCTACAATTATCAACAACCACCGCCATAATCATCCTCAACCACAACCATCCACCCACTCACCTCAACTGCCACCACCAACCACCCCCACCACCATTATTAACTATTACAGCTAGTGCCCACCGTTACGAACTACCACCACCGCCACCATTATCAACTATACCACTCACCATTCTCAATTGTAATCTCCACTAGCAATCACTACCAGCGACTATCTAGAACCACCACTATCAACCAAAACCACTACCAACCACCACCTTTAGTCGGCATCTACAAATGCCATTATACCACCGTTAGTCATCACCACCATCAACTACCATATATTTTTTTTAAATATTTTATTGATAAAATATTAAGTAAATCAGTATTTTACTCAAATTTTATATTTATTAATTTTTATGTAAAGATAACTTTTATCATTCAGATGTTGAAAAACAAACTGTCTTAATCATTTAGTATTCAGATTTTAATACACATCTTAACATTCAGATATGTATCCCAGATTCAGACGTCTTAATCTTTAAAAAAACAAATACGGCTTTAATGGTCGTCCTCTCTTTTGATATAAGAGTCAATATGAGAATTTTCTTATGTTGCATTAGTTAATTTGTAATATACAGTTTATCCCACTTCTATGCGGCAGTTATCAACTTCTTCATTTTTATGACGGTGGTGTCTGGGCTAGCTTGCCCACACCTCGACTATTCCATCGGGTACCTACTAACTCCCACCGACATACGTACCAGGTAACTCTACCCATTAAGACTTGGATAGGGGAAGAATCACCTAATAATTTTTAGCTCCATTGGGATTTGAACCAAAGACCTCATGATTCTTCTCCCATTGACTGCTCCCATTGACCTCTAGGCTACACCTTTCATTTTCAACTTCTTATTTCAGCCAGAGTTCTCTTCCAAAGCAATATCAACATAAAGTTTGAAATTTTTTTCAATTTATTAATATCACAAACTACAATCCATAAATCGTCATTCCTACCCAGGAGTTCAACAGTGCGCCCTTCCACACTTGTCAGCAAAGGAATCCAAGGATTTGCCAATATGCTTACGCGATTTCTTATAGTACATGAATTGAACTAGCTTTATAATCTTAAATTGGAATTAAGCTCAACATAAGTTGGCTTTCTTTCTATAACCAAGGACATTATCATCTCCATTCTATCATTTCCATTGTACGAAGCTAGAATATAATCTCCATTCTACCTTTTTACTCCCAATTACTAAACCACCTTCTATTAATAACGAGAAATATGAAAGGGCACATAATCTAGAATAAGCTAGTACAATGAAAATAATGCATCCACTCAAATTATCAAACTTAGTCAGCCTGAGAAATGAGAATGCAAGCCTTGATTCATAGTCCTATTCCCACAACAATACGGCAAAAAACGTAGTGTAATCCCACAAGTGGGATCTGAGGAGGTTAGTGTGTACGCAGCCTTACCCCCACCTTGTGCAGGTAGAGCGGCTATTTCCGAAATGAGAAATGTAGGTCCTAATTTATAATCCTATTCCCATAACAATGGGTGCTAAATAATTTGGCCAAGTCTGGGCAGGTTCTTATATAACAGATCACAGATCACAAAGGAGTACTGAACTAAGATGAAAAACAAAAGGACCTTAGATATGTTATCTCCACTTGTGCAATTGCTTATCAGATAACTGAAAGTCTGAGAGTCTGACTTCACATTGGCATCTTCCATTTGTTTGAGAACCTTTAGTGCAGCATGAATGTCTTTCTGCAGAAAGTTCAACAAATAGTCAAAAGCTGAAAAAATTAGAAGTAATAAGCACTATACAATCATTATCATTTCCAGCGATAGGGAAATTCATGCAACAAAATTCCAAAATATTGCATTATGCTTCTACCAATGACTTTTAAATGACATTTAAAAAAATACCAAAAATTAACCGAATCGTACCGATACCGAAGAGAAACCGACATGATTGGTACGGTTTTTAAAAGTCTAATTTTGGTTATACATCGTAGAATAACCGAAAAATTGATATGGTACAAATTTTATAAAGTAACCGACCGAACCGAACCATTGACACCCCTAGTTACTACCACGTAATAGGGCGGCTTTAAATTGGTTGGTGAGGGTCAAATTTACAGGGTTGGGTATCGGTAATGGGGTGGGTCAATTCTAATTAAAGATTAGATGGACCAAGAGCCTTGGATGCGTGCCACGTGTCTAGTCCGTCAAAGAAGGGTATATGTGTTTCAATAGTAAGACGGTAGGGGTTTTTCTGTTCCAATAGTATAACGAAGGATAATTTTAAACAATTTCTAGTAGTAGAGAGATATTTCAGGACCTTTTCCGTTTATCCAATGAAATATTTTAAATTAATGAAAATTTGCTACATTATTTATCCACTGAAGTATCTGGTTTATTAACATAATTAATCAATCAATCAATACGCATCGATCTGAAATCAGTTGGGGTCGAAATTATCTATGTCCAGCCTGTCCAGTCAAGTTTGTTCCATTACAATACAAGATAATTTAAGCAAATTCGGAGCTCTCTAAATCCCATAAGTACCCTTACTCGGATAACTACTTTGATCCTAATTAATTGGTATCCTACATATGTATCAACTATATGCTTTATTATCATAAAAGAAGAAAATAATTGGTACTATATACATGTGTGTGTGTGTGAGTAACAAAACTGTAATAACTTTACTCCATAATAATCAATTCTTAATTATCTCAAAATAATGAACAGTTTTAAGAGAATTTAAAATTATGTATCTTAAAGATAAGATAATGAATAATGAACATTGCATTACTCTTTAAATCATGGAAGACCCATCTTAAACAGTTTGTTTCGAATTATTCACCAGAAGTACAAGCATTACACAAAATTAAATTAATGAAACGAGTAAAATAACTAAACAATTAATAAGATAAGAATCACTGTTTCTGCAGTACATGCTCGTATGCAGAAATAACAAGTTATTATTTTTTATTTTTTTGAAGTAGTGTTATGTAAAGGCATCAAGAAGATGCAAGAGAATACAAAAGAGGATAAAGGTTAGCTCATGTTACCGCCACAAAAAAAAAAAGGACGTATCAGACTAAAAAAAAAAGTGTATCAGGCTATGAGCTAACCAATATCAATACAATGGGAGATTTGAATTTGTAATTTTTTACAAATGTTATTTTAGTTATATAACCATTTCCACAAGAGATCAGTGAAAAATAACAAAGAGATCTATATTTAACACAGGAGATCTTTGTAGGACCATTTTCTTCTATTCAAACTATAAGCATAGGAGATCATTTCCTCCATATATAACTAATATGTGTATAGTTATTCACAATGATATGAATATGCACATACCCAATGTGGGTATTAATACGCAAACAAAATTTGATAACCAAACATCTGAATAACAATACCCAAACAAAATACAATCACCAAACACTTGGCATTTGACGCAGAATTCATCCGGAATTATTTCCAATAACACGAGCAACCAAACGACCCCTAGCTCTAGTTGCACTTTTGTAGAGAAACAAACAAATTTGCCCACATAATTTAGTGAAATTATTAAGATAACTTGCCAGATTTCTTTCTATGTCTAGATCCACTAAAGAGGTAGCGACTTGAAATTGAGCAATAAACTTCGATGTATTTTTCCTTTTACTCAAAAAGCCATTCTGTCTATCGAAAACAATCTCTCTACCCTCAAGGTAGGTGTAAAGTCTGGGTACACAATACCCTCCCTAAACCCGAGTGAGATTATACTGGATTTTTTTTTGTTGTTGTTGTAGTAGTACTCAAAAACACATTCTACAAGTACTTTGAAAGAGACGCGGTCAAGTGAAGACCACAAGAAGCAATAAATAGGTTTGAGAGTGGAAGTTAGTCGTTCTGCACATAGATAAATTATGACAACTCAAGCATAGAAGATAACATGATAAAAGGAGTACTCACCTCCCGGAAATATCCAGCCATTATGCAATTGTACATGCTAGTGGTAGGCATCACGTCAAATTTCTTCAAATCTTCGATCATGCCATATGCGCCTTCAAACTGCATTGAGGACAACATAAAGAACACTGAGCTCTTGTAGTTAGGCGAGTCTTTCAATACCCATACACAAATACGTACGTTCCCAAAGAGAACTTACATCTTTTGCTCTCACAGTCATATTGATCATTATCCTGAAGGTCTCGCTATCTGGCTTGAGACCATGGCGAAGTAACATTGAATATATTCGATGAACCTAAGATTCATAAGGATACACATTAAAACTTGATTTGTGACGACCAGAAATAAATCAAAGATACAAGAGATAAGCAATGGATAATTTGTAAATATTTCATGCTCCGGTACTCCGGGAAAAATTACTTACGTAAATTTCAACTCGAAGTATTTCGCCGCTAAAAGTGATTGAATCAAATAAGCACCAAGAAATTCAGTTGACAATGAAGAAAGAAGAAAGGAAAAAGAGAAGGGACTGGAGTGAAACTTGAACAGATCTATAAGAACAACGACGGGTTAAATTCAGCTGAAAATCTATCATAGCCATGAAGATTACCTTTTACTTGGATTTGACATCATAAACTTAGCTCTTCTATTGATAAGACATATATCAATATTTGTTAAGCCCATTTGCTATTTAATACCTAACCTATTTGGAGACTCCAACTTTGCTGTTCCTAAGAGTTAAAAGCTCCAACAGGCATATCATGAGAACTAATTCTTCTCTCTTTAGAGAAGGAGAACTAATTCTTATCTTGTGCCCCTAAAGAATGATATCACAATCTATTCTAGTACATTAGTATTTCATCTAAACATGCTGCCCAGGATGGCTTGATCCTTTATCCAGGTTCAGCTTTGGAGCATCAAAACTGTTTACTGTAACCATATATACATGAGTAGCAAATTTATCAGAACAGCAAGGACCATCTGTGACCGTAAAATCTCAGATAATTGACGTGTCCTAGCCCAAACTATGCGACAGCTCCTCATAGATTAAGTTAATGAACTAAAACATCAAAAAAGGGTAAAAGATTCAAGTCAACCTACCAAATTATACTCACAGCTTTTATCGCAGGCATCTAGTATGGAATTAAATGTCTCCAACGTTAACGCCACACCCGCTTCAAACATCTGATCAACCATATCAAGTGCAACATGTACCTATTTGCAAAGTTGCAAGAATCAGTACATTGGAGAAGTTTAGATATCAATCATAACATGCAATGACTTATTTGCACAAAGAAATCTCCAATCACTGCATAGAGAATATCTAAAACATCAGTAAACAATCGGTTCATACCTTAAATAACTCACAACAATACATAATAAGCTTCTGATATTGGGAAGATGTTGGTGTAAGCTCTAACTCGGCATGCAAATTTTTGAATTCAAGCATCACATCTTCAAGCTTCCACAACATAACAAAGCAATCAGAGCAATATCTCACAGGTGGACACATTAAGAACTAGCATGCCTACAGATCCACTTGGCAACTGCAATTAAAAGAAAAAGGGCAGCCCGATGCACTAAGCTCCCGCTATGCGCGGGTCCGGGGAAGGGCCAGACCACAAGGGTCTATTGTACGCAGCCTTACTCTGCATTTCTAAACTTGGCAACTGCAGTAGTTTATTTAAAATTTACAACCAACTTTACATTAGCAACGTAAAGAAGTAATGCTATTTGCAATCCAGAGTCAATCAGTATCTAGAGGAAAAGCAGAAGGCAAAATACAATAAAAAATCAGACTCCCTTTAACTTCCATTGTTCCAGTTCATGTGACATCAGTTGACACCGTTTGACTGTACGCAGAGTTTAAAATGTTTATGTAACTTGTGACTTAAGAAAAAAAGCGTCTTAGATATTCTATCCAACAATCTTTTCCATTTATTTTTCTAATTCTATCTTTTTGGCCTCGGTTGTTCTTATTGTTTTATTCTCTCTTTTCATATTCTTGTGCTGAGGATCTATCTGAAACAACCTCTCTACCCCACATGATAGGGTAAGGTCTGCGTACACACTACCCACCCCAGACCCCACTTGTGGGATTATACTGGGTGGTTGTTGCTGTTGTTTATGCAAGCGTCATGTGACTTGTATACCAAGGGAGATTACCAGCAGCATTCATGAGAAGTTCCTCACCGCAAAATTTGGCATGCTAGTTGTATAATTGTAAATGAACTTTGATATGTTTTCTGCTCCAATATCTGCTTTAAGAGAGATTACATTAGGATGCATGAGAAGGGAATGTAAGTGGAAGAGATAAGGGCACTTTGTCAGAAATTAAGGATTTGCTAACAGCAAAAGGAAAATCATCAATTTCCTTACAAATGATGCGAATACTCAAAAAAGTTTCTAGTATATAGTAATTTCCTTTTTTTTTTGGAGAAAATTGTCTATAATATATCTATTCGCAAAATTTAATAATAACCCTTTCTAAGATGTATTGGGATAAGATACCAACATAGAGAACATCCTATGAGTTAAATAATAATGGGTAACCTTCATGTTATAGTGCCCAATGCAATTAGAAAAGATTTGCCTAACATGAGGCCAGTGAATTAACAAATGAACCAACTATATAGGTGGCGCCTCTGAACAAAAGAAAACTGACAAGTTTACCTATTGTTACTAACTCCTGAAGAAACTTCTTTGCGAAGGACTCCAGTTGCAACTTCCCCAAGAACTTGAAGATATTTGTGACACAATTCATAGATGAAATTTGTGTTATATCAACAGTGTGTAGGAGCCTCACAAAATCCTTAACGCGATCCTCTTCACACAGTGCTAACAGATAGTTTTCTGCAACATGTACAACATTGTGAGATTCTAAAGTATGACACTGATGCAGAGACAGTCTTTGCCAGAACTCATCATAAGATGCATTTCAGAAAAAAATGGACATTCTAAGTTGGTATCTGATTGCAAAGACAGACTCTAAATTCATCAACAATTTGCATATGCATTACAAACATAATGTACAATAAATATGAGAAAAAGAAACATGCAACTTAATCATTTTAATCGCAACTCATTGAAGTACAAGGTGCCACAAGTAGCTTCTAATAACCAGTAGGATCAAGCAATTTGAATATACAAACAAAAATAGTTATAGGGACATGTGTCCAGTAAATTGCAAACCTTGAAAGGAGGATTTATCGTCTCCATCATAAAGTGAAAGATGATAGAAGAGTTCTTCTAGTTTATCTTCATTCTCAACTTTAATCCAAAGCAACATCTCATAGTAAGCTAATCTTGCAAGTGAATCAGAATTTCTATCTATTATGAGCTCACAGTAAAAGTCAAACTCCTGTGCCATGCCAAAATCAATAAAATACATAAGAATTGGACCATAGCTCTCCTCTTCTACTTGGAAACCCTGTTCCTTCATTGATTTAAGAAGTTGATAAGCTTTTGAAAGCTGCTTCAACGACACCTCTTCATCATTTGTTTCTCTGGCTTTCTCTATACAGAGTCTTATTAGAGCATTATATTCTTTCAGGCCAGTTTCTCGTCCCAATTTTCCAAACACTTTAATGGTAGTATCAGTCCCCAATTTACAGGCACATTGTTTAACCAACTGGTGGAAACGACCTGTCTGACTACTCTTGAAGGTCCATATTTCCTTCCTTTCTCGTGCTATTTCTTTCCGCCGCAATGACTTATTGGATCTATCTATATTTGATAACCATGGTACATCCAATACATTTTCCAAACAACTTGCATTGCTACTCGCTTCTGAATCGATCAAATCATAATCTAAATCACCTACAATAAGAGATAATAAGAAGAATATGTAGATAAAACGGTTTGTAAGGCAATAGCATGCAGACGACATATGCTAAAACAAAAAGATATTCCAAGTCGTGCATCCTTTCCCCAGTCCCCACATCCAATTACATCACAGTGGATCTTGTGATAGGAATTATTTCAGGTAGTCCTCTCTGATCCCACCTGCCGAAGCCTATCTTTTAAGCCTTCTGGATGATGCAGAAATATCAATATAAGGATAACAGTAGCTGGAAGATCATAGTTCACACATTTGTTCAACCTTCTGCTATCAAATATCATTACAAGAATTCCTAAGACAACCACAACATATTCAAATACCAAACTAAGGAATGCACTTATATTTTGTATTAGATGTATAGCTAAACTGAAGATTATTGATACTTAGAAATGTGGCAGAATTTTCCAATTTGGCAACTGAAAATTTGTGGAGACTCATTTAGGAGCTTTTTTTTTTTGAGAAGGAACTCATTAGAAGTTCTCCCACTATTAATTAAGACTTCAAAGGTCAGAACATGATTGATCATAATGTGGATTCATTTTTTGAGCAAACTAACAATTATCACTATGTGCATTCATATTAAACAACTCTTTTCTACTTTTAACAAATGAGTCCATGTGATATGCCGAAGTAAAAAAAAGAACAACCAAAAGAATAACAGAGCAATAAAAGAATAAACAAATAGAAGGCAATATTTTTTTTGTTTAAAAAAAAAAAACACTCCAACCTAAGTTAGTAATCCTTCCTCGGTTTGTAACTTATCCAAAACTTAAAAACTATGACAAATGTACCTGATTTATCAAATTAACACAGAGAAAAAAATAACATACCACATAGTATCGACGATATTTCTCCTGATAGCACTTTCGCTGATTCTCCTGAACAAAACAAAGAACATAAATAATCAAGCAATTTTAAGTGTTTATAATGTTCCAGCAAAGAAGAATTAGCAGTGTGCTACCAGAATCAGCAGCTGACTTAAAATTCAGGCTTTCGGCGGCTATTTCACTGAGAGACTTGGAAGAATCAGTAAGCCGAGATGAAGATGGCGATTTAATGGAGGCGACGTACTGTTTTAGGGCAATATCCTCAGCCGAGGTAGAAGGCGCAGCGGATTTCCATTGCTTTGATATCTTACTGGCGGAGCGGAACAAAGAGCTTAGGGTTTTGGATTTGGAAGCTGGCATGAGCAATGACCCAACCAGATTCTCAACACGTGAACTGAGAAGGGCAACAGATGTTTTGGTGAACAAAAGATTGTTTGTGTTTCTCTTCCAGTAAGATTAAGCCGTTAGGTTTGATTATGTGTAGTTAAACTAGCTTATTTAAAAAATTAATCTAAAATGATTAGTCAAAAATTATCTATTTGGTGAAAGATTATAAGGAACTGATGATGAAAGGAGACAACACTGTAGAATCTTATTTCATCACACTGGCATTCAAGCAATGTTTACAAGATAAAAGATGCAACTTGTCCCTCAAGGCAATATTTCTTAGAACCAGGTTTGGGTTTAACACTTGCAAAAAGTGAAGCTATCATCTTTATCTCCCAAGTTCAAAATAGTCTCTTTTAGGACCATTATTTAAATTATAACTTAAAATTATACAGTATTTAAAATTTAGCCACCTCATAATCAACTTTACTCGGACAGACATTTAGCTATGGTAGTTCAAAACTTTCAGAGTTGGACCTATCAAAAATATTCCGATTGTCTTGTTTGACTTCATAAAGTTAGTTTCTACAACAAGTGCAATCTGTTCATTGTTTTATAACAACGCATAGCAATGTATTACTTCTTTTAATTTGTGAAGATGGAAGAGGAAAATTGATATGAAATTGAGATCTGATTAAAGTTAAAATACTTTCAAAATTCTAGATATGTTTAAATAATGTCTATAAAAATATTTACATGGTGCTATTTTTTACATCCTTATTCCTACTTGAATTTTCGATATGTTACCAAAGGCGAATTCAGAATTTGGAGAGTATGAGTGCACCATCAATTCTAATCTAAATTATATCAAGCCACATCCACACAGTAGGAGCTTGCAACCAGTCGGTTTTGGTTTACTTAGACTTTTATTCGTAATTAACAAATAATTTATTGCCGAACAAAAATAAATATACTTTTTTTTATTAAACTCAAGTATATTCGTATATTTAGCAATAAGAGATATCAAGTTTCTCAACTATAACTGAAAAATAACTCTTAGATCATTTATCCATACTATATTAAAAACACAAATGTCCTTAGTGAAATGTCGTTCGACTTTTTTACCTTTCAAAAATAAAGTTCACACTGGACAAAATAGTCATTTGATTAGTTTCTTAATATTTAGGAATAGTCATTTAATTAATTCCATACTATTTAGGAATATTCATTTAATAATGTCCTACTATTTAGAATAGTCATTAAATTATTTCCCTTAAATAAATTTGAATTTGACCTTATATAAATTATTTTTTATTTAAACTTATAACTTAACAATTATAATGAAAGAAGGACCCACGAAAATTATTTAAACGAAATCTGAGAAATTAATTTCAATCTACCGTTATTGAGATTTATTGCTCTAGATTTAGGAGTTTCTGTGTTATGTTCATAGTTTAATTATTTTATTTAAAAAATAGGAAGCAACAACAAATAAAGTCTGCTACTGAATTAGAGCATAAAAAATAAAACTACAAATAATGTCGGCTTCTTCTTTTCTTTTCTTTTCTATAATTGAGGTATACATGATTTTATTAGTTGAAGTGTTTTCTAGTTTGTACTATTATATAACAGGAGATATCAATGAATTTTGCAAGCAAGGGAAGTTTAGCGTCAAGACAATGTATATAACAGCAAGGCCTCAATTTCAGAAAGTTACATAGAAGAATCTTGTGGTGGGAGATGTTATTATAACAAGGCATCGATTTATTCTGTGGCTAGCTCTCAACCAAAGGTTAGCAATAGTGGATAGATTGGCAAAATGGAAGATTGATGTGCCAAACGAATGTGTGTTATGCACTAGCCAGAAAGAAGAGATGCTGAATCACCTTTTTCTTTGAATGTGCTTATGCTAGATCAATATGGGCTGCATTAGTAGGCTGGTTGAAAGAAAAATACAACGTTGGAAGTTGGGAATAGGGATTAAAATGGCTGATCAAGAGGACAAACAGCAGTAGACCACGAGCTCAAGTTCTCACATTTCTATTTGCAGCAACAGTTTATTACACGTGGATTGAGAGAAATAAAAAAAGATTTCAGAACCACTGTATTACATATGCAGAAAGAATTTGAAAAATAGCTTTGCAGATGCATATCAAAGGCCAGAACAGGAGCAAATAGAAGTCAATGTTAGAAATAATTAAATAGATATCCTAGTGGAAACAATGTATAAATCACGAAGAAATTAGAAAACGTACATAACTGTAGTTATAAGAATAGAAAGATTGTAAAGGATCTAGCTCTAGAGTGTCGTGGGCTAGCGAATGTAAATATTTATATTGGTTAAAATAAAATTTTAATTTGACTAAAAAAATAAAGCCAGATACTCCTATAAAAGAAGTTATTATTCCATATCCTTTATCATTAAATTTTTACCAAGTATTGATTTTTGGTCAAACGAAAAAGTATATTTAACCATATGTAAAATATGTACAACTATCTTATTTGGACTCGTGAGCTAGACCATCAAACAGACCCATAGAAAACTCTACCATAATGGACTACTTTAGTAGACTACTCCTATAAAATTGGATTTATATTTTTTTTATCCTACAATATGCATCTGCAAGACTATTTCCCTCACTATTGTCTTGTAATTTTGTGCTTTCTGACTGCATTTGCTATCAGATGTGGTAGAAAATGGTTGCAAAGAGAAATCCTAATATAGCTTTTCTTGATCTGCTGTTGCTCACCTGATAACCATGTGATCTCAAAATTCCCTTTTTTTAATTTATCTGTTAAAATCCAACCAGTGTAATAGGACCTTCCATATGTGTTGTGAGTAGGGGCAATAAAAAACCAGGTTTGTATGAGTTTCTTCCACTGGCGTTGCACATAGAATCGAGTACTAGTTTTAACTTTTCAATCGTCGCCTACAAATTCATCTATAGTTGTTGTTTGATTACTATTGAGTGATATGATTCACTTTTGATTTCGCATAACAAATTTTTATTCGTATGATCTATCTATATTTTTGATAATAGGTGAATTTGACTATAATCACGCCTTAAATAATCACATTTTTATGTTGTTTTGATGATATATAT
>MU664582.1:0-29176 GCA_026770625.1 Nicotiana glauca
ACAATGCAAAACTATATATTTTTTTGGAATTTTGGGAATAATTCTCATATAAGGCAAAAATCACGTGCTCACAGTTATTATTGTGCCCTGTTTCTTAATTTCGTCGATGACTGTTATATCCGAATTATACCTCCCCATAGCATGTTTCCCTCCCTTTTAACTGTGTAATTTTGGTATGTCTTGTCCCTTTTGCTGCATATATATATATGTTGAACTGTACAGGTTGAATTGGTAGTCCTGTCTAGCCTCATCACTACTTCGCCGGGGTTAGGCCAGGCACTTACCAGCACATGGTAGCCTAGCTGGCGTTCGCAGGCCGAAGTCTCTTCCTTTATTTATGTTTGTTTTCATCGTACCGAGACAGACATATGTATTTTTCTTTCTGTTCAGACTTGTTTGTAGTACTCTTTAGTAGTCCGTGAGCTAGTGACACCAGATTTTGGGTAGAGATATGTTTTAAACTTCCGCATTTTGATTTCATTTTATTAAACTTAAAGTCTTCCGCACTTATTTAGTTGTTTTCAGTATATTTATGTTGTTGAGGTTGATTAGAGAATGTTTGAAGTTTGGTTGGCCTAGCTCCGTTAGTAGGCACCATCACGACTCCCGATGGTGGAAAATTCGGGTCGTGACATGATGGGTCCTAACTACCCGGACAATAGCATAATAGTAGCTACGCACGGACTCTTGTCACCTCGTGCGTACGTAGCCCCAACATATAGGAGCACATAATCAATTATTTCACCTATGGGGTAAATTCCCCCTCACAAGATTAGAAAGGAGACTCACCTCNAAATGTTCCGAAACTAGCCAAATAACGGCAAACTAATGAGAATATACTCGAATACTTGTTAACAGTTCAAATTATACAAATCCCTAACCCGCTTAGTGAAATGACCAAAATGCTCTCGCGCCCACGTGCCCGGATTCCAAAATTTTTCGAAGATAAAGGTTACCCATGACCTTAGGAACTCAAATATATAATTTTCTCTAAATTCTATACCCAAAATCGTGATCAAAATCCAAGATTTCTAATTTCTTAGGTTTTCAACAAAAACCCCAAATTTACACTAATTTTCATGCTTAAATCCATACATAATTTGGTATATTTAACTCAAAAATGATGGGGATAACTTACCTTAACATTGACGACAAAATTCCTCTGTTGAAGCTCCCCAAAAATCGCCCAAGCCATGAAGAAATGAGAGAAATGAACTAAATTCCCGATTTTAAAACACCTTCTGTCTTCAGCAATTTTCGCTTCTGTGGAACCGTGTCCACTTTCGCGGTCCCGCTTCTGCGGCTTCCACCCGCGTCTAGGCCTTCCGCTTCTGCGGTTCTCCACATCGCAGGCGCGGTCCACTTCTGCAGAAACCCAACCGCACCTGCGGATCCCTGCAGCTCCAACCAAAACCGCTTCTGCGGTCTCCCTTCGCACCTGCGATACCGCTTCTGCGCCCCCTTTTCCGCAGAAGCGGAAATACCATATGCAGCAGCTTCAGCACTTCTTCAAACTCCGAATTCGATCCGTTAGCCATACAGTATCCACCCGAGGCCCCTGGGACCCCAACCAATCCAATAACATATTACGGACTTGCTCGAAGCCTCAAATCACATCAAACAACGCTAAAACCATGAATTACACCCCGATTCAAGCTTTATGAACTTTAAACTTTCCAACTTCTATTTCCGATGCTTAAGTCTATCAAATCACGTCCGATTGATCTCAAATTTTGCAGACAAGTCATATTTGACATTACGTACCTACTCCAACTTCTGAAATCGGATTCCGACCCCGATATCAAAAAGTCCACTTCCGGTCAAACTTCCGAAAAACCTTCAAATTTCTATCTTTAGCCAAATGGCTTCAAAATGACCTACGGGCCTCCGAATTCACTTTCGATCGCGCTTCCAACTCCAGAATCACCATACGGAGCTACACCCAGTCTCGGAATTCCAAACAGACATCGATAATACTAAAATGCATTCCAAGCCAAACTTAAGAAATTTCTTCCAAAATGCTAACTTCCACAATAGGCGCCAAAACGCTCCCGTGTTATCCAAAACCTGAACCAGGCATACGCCCAAGTCTGATACCATTATACAAACATGCTGGAACCTTCAGATCCCGATTCCGAGGTCGTTTACTCAAAAATCCAATCCTAGTTCATTCTTTCAACTTTAAGCTCCTCAAATGAGAATTTTCATTTAAATTTAACTCCGATCTTCCTGAATTTACATTCCGACCATGCGAACAAGTCACAATACCTGAAATGAAGCTGCTCATGGCCTTAGAGCTGAACGACGCGTTAGGGCTCAAAGCGACCGATCGGGTCGTTACAACCAATGTGGTAATTTTAAATCAAGCATCGCATTTAGGTTTGTCCGCCTTTAATAGGATACTTAGGCTCGTCCGCCTTTAATAGGACGTTTAGGCACATTTTGCCTTTAATTAGGATATTTAGTCTTATCCACCTTCAATTGGATATTTAGGCTCGTCTGCCTTAAATAAAATATTTAGGCACATTTTGCCTTTAATTAAAATTTAGCCTTATCCGCCTTCAATTGGATATTTAGGCTCGTTCGCCTTTAATAGAATATTTTAGGCACATTTTATCTTTAATTAAACATTTAGGCTTGTCCGTCTTTAATAGGACATTTATGCATTAAATATTTAGGCTTATCTTTTAAGCACACTTGACTTTATGATATTTAGGCTTATCCGCCTTCAATTGGATATTTAGGCTCGTCCGCCTTAAATAGGATGTTTAGGCACATTTTGCCTTTAATTGAAATTTAGGCTTATCTACCTTCAATTGGATATTTAGACTCGTCCGCCTTTAATAGGATATTTTAGGCATATTTTATCTTTAATTAAATATTTAGGCTTGTCCGCCTTTAATAGTATATTTATGCATTAAATATTTGGGCTTATCCGCCTTTAATTGGATTTTTAAGCACGCTTTATGATATTTAGGCTTGTCCGCCTTTAATAGGGCACTTAGGCTCGTCCACCTTTAATAGGACAGTTATGCATATTTTACCTTTAATTACATATTTCGACTTATCCGCCTTTAATTGAACATTTATGCACATTTATCTTTAATAATTATTAGGCTTGCCCGCCTTTAATAGGATATTTATGCATTATATTTAAGCTTATCTGCCTTTAATTGGATTTTTAAGCATGTTTGCCTATTAATATGGTATTTAGGTTTGTCCACTTTTAAAAGGATATTTATGCATTAAAATTTAGGTTTATCCGCCTTTAATTGAATATTTAAGCACGCTTGCCTTTATTACATTTAGGCTCGTCCGCCTTAATGGGACATTTAAGCACATTTTTCTTTAATATTATATTTAGGTTTGTTCACCTTTAACATGATATCTATGCATTAAATATTTACGCTTATCCGTATTTAATTGAATTTTTAAGCAAGTTTACCTTTAGTATGATATTTAGGCTTGTCCGCCTTCAACATGACATATTAGCACACATTCACATGCTTTTCATTAATTTATTTCGATCTAGTTGTTAACATCATTACTGAAATGCATCAATATCATATATCATTTCCAAAGCACATACACAAACTGCATGTTATTGTTGAAAATCATCATTGGCATAAAGCTATATTTTTATCAAATTATTTTGGCCGACTACGCCATATTGTATAAACAAATGCCCAAAATATGTCATTTTTATAAAGATTACTTTACAACATATTGCATTTCAATATCTACTCTACTTACGAATTTTCCTTGTAGGAAATATAGTGCAACATGGCGATCAAGCCGAGTTATCGCAAATTTATTTAAAACTCATAGTTTTCTTTGAGTGCAGGAATTTACTAATTATAAAATTCAGCATGCAAATTTCCAAATTATTGGCACTGTTCCTTGAATATTTTCTTCTGTAAAGGCACTGCATCAATCTCTCCGCGCCACGGATATTTGCTACTACAAAGTCATCGCACCAGGATTTTTGCCGCACTTTGAATTACCACTACAAATTGGGCACCATATCAAGCTCCTCGCACTGCATCAATTTTTGTAATTACAAATCAAGCACCATATATCGGGTCCATCCGCCCTCAAATAGAATACATATATCGGGTCCATCCGCCCTCAAATAGGATATATCGGGTCTATCCGCCCTCAAATAAGATATATCGGGTCTATCCACCCTCGAATAGGATATATCGGGTCCATCCGCCCTCAAATAGGATATTTTGGGTTCATCCGCCCTCAAATAGGATATATCAGGTCTATCCGCCCTCAAATAGAATATATCGGGTCTATCCGCCCTCAAATAGGATATATTGGGTCAATCCGCCCTCAAATAGGATATTGAAGTTAATCCTTCCTCAAAAGTATTTTTAATTTATTTCGACCTGAGTGGTTCCGCTTGCATAAACATTTCCAAAATATATCTTTCATAAATCATTACCAAATGCATTTATCTTTATAAATTAATTTTCATGTGTCGTTGCCGACCATGAAATATGTCACCATAAAGTTATTTTTTTATGTTTGCACAATAAATTCACTTTTCTTATGAATTAACGCATAAATATTATTTTCCTAAAATTATTTTTTATGGCATATTGCATCTTATTTCCTAACGAATATTTTTAGCATTGTTAAGCTTTGCAGGAAATATAGCGCAACGTGGAACTATATCTTAGCAGTGAACTGGGGCAATTTGTTGGGGAGGAATATCAAACTCTTCAACAAATGTCAAGGATCTACTTCGAACTCCGCTCAGCTCGACTCTCAAAATTCCTAATCAAATTCTTATTTTAAACATCTTTCTTTCAATCATGGTACCCAGTGTCTCTATAATTCAACACCGGGGAAATATTTTAAGATTTGCATCAATAGTTGAGTCCTACTCTATGGTACCATAAGTCTTGAACTACATATGGCCAGATTCTCCTGAAACCCGAGATATTGAGGCAATTCGAAACCCGAGTTCGGCCAAAATCATTTTTTTACGTCCCCTTTGTCTCATTCCAACCTTGATGGTCATTTACCCGAAAACTCTTTCATCGTCTACGATCAAAGAAGGGGTAGTTGTTGACATCCAATTTTGTCCCTCTTTTATTCCAAATTGTTTACTTGAGCTTCTAATATCACTAATAATGTACGAATAGTTATTTTACCATTTTAGCACAAACTAGACTTAATTATTATTATTATTTACTCAATATCACTATTGCTAGTTTTATTGATGTTACTACTACTACTATTATTATAATTACTACTATTATTGTTATTGTCATTATTATTATTATTATTATTATTATTATTATTATTATTATTATTATTATTATTATTATTATTATTAATGCTATTGCTATAATGTTTATCATTCATACCTTAATCATATTTATTGTTACATTTCACGAAAAACATTTTTATTTCTTTTATATCACTAGTAAAAATATTTTTTGCAATAACTTTTAAATATTATGAAATTATATTTAATAAATGTTGTAGTATCTTCCCAAGAATTTGGAAGGAAGAAAGGAAATTTGGCCTTGTTAGTAGCCCAATAATTTTTACTAATTATACAGGCCCAAATTACTCCAAATGGCCCACTAATTCTATCCAGCTAAATGATCAAATGACCAACTCTTTGCTTCTAGATTACTCTTTTTAGCCCAAATTACTTTTGTACCCCTAATTTAATATAGCTGAAAGAATAGCCCCCTCTCCATCTTCACGTGAACAATCTCTTTCCTTCACAAAATCCTTGCTTTTTCAAAAGTTTGGCATTTTCCCAATTTTTTTCCTTTTTTTCAAAAAGTCTCTCTCTTCATAAAGTCTCTGCTGTTATACCTACTACCATTGAAAATCAGCTACTCAAACGAATATTTTGAATTGAATTTTTACCTGTGATACTTCTAATTTTTTTTTTTTTTTTGAAATTCAAACCAAAGCCTAGCTATTTCCATCTATAAATACTTCCTTAGAGTTGTAGCCGAATCAAGGGGGAAATCCCGAAAATTCAGTTCATATCATACTCTGCTTTTCTTCTAATATCAAGCTTTATAATAATTTGTGGCTCAATATTTTGTTTTCATTTTTACATTCTCGGCAAATAAGGGGTGGTATTATCTGAAATGACATCGTCAGTCCCGGTTCACTGCCTTGAAGAAGGTCAGCAACCTCCTCTTTTTACTTTCGATTCAAGTATTATTTAGTTGTAATCCTTGCTTACAAATGTGTTAGTTTATGTATTTTTAGCTGCTCCGAAGCCTTAAAATTGAAAGTTAATTTAGAATATATTCATGTATGTTGATTGTAAATATGTGTAAATGATTGAAGCTACTTGGCTACTTTTCCTAGTAATCTATTTTATGCTCCAAGATATTCCGCTAATTCTTTATTTTTCCTTTTCTTTGCATATACACTTTGGTGCAAATGGAGCCTTAATGCAAGACTAAACACTACCCGAGCATGGAGTCATCACATCCTACACCGTCTTCCTTAGAACACACCAAATAGCAAGAAAACAAGCGAAACGCTTGGGGGCGCCTATGACGTTCTTCTTTTAATTCTTTTGCCATTCATTTTATCCAACTTTTGTGATTGTTAATTTGCTTGTGTATTTGGGTTTTATCTCAAGTTTGGATTTAATTATTTAGGTTCTTTGCTATACTTATATCACATAGGATATGGTAATTAGTATGAGGAATCTAAGATCAATAATCTAATAACATTTTCACTTATTTGCCATTAGAGTATTCATTTTCTGGTAAGCGTTAATGTTATACTTCAAAATACCTTTTTATAAGAAGTATAAAACGGGTTTCAAAAGAATAAGCTAAGTACTGCTGGAAGTGCATATGCGAAACATTTTTAACCAATTCTTTTAGTCTATCTTTTCAATTCCAATTATTATATGTATCTTTGAAGCTCTATTTTGCCAAGTAAATCTATACCTATTTTCTAAAAAAGAACGTCATTATCTATGCAAGTTATGTTTCAAACAGAGATAGTTACTCGACTTATTTATCTACTGGTTAACTTGTCCCATTTTGATTATATAATAATACCAAATATTGACACCCAGCTATGAGTTTTAACAGCACTTATTCAGAAGCCTTGACTAATCCGGTGCACTTGCTTTTTAAATTTCAACTTACTTATTGTTTGGTCATTTTTTTAAATTACTGTTTTAACTAACCTGCACATGTTTAGTTTTTATAAACTATTTTTTTTCATATACTCATAAAATGCATACACGGTGTACATATATTCTCACCATTCAGTTGTTTAACTAATTAACCTAAGTTTGACTGGTTAACCGTAATTAACGGATCATATAGGGTGCTTTAACAACCTTCCCTATAGGATTAATTAGAACCCTTACCTAGAATTTTTAAGTTTAAGCAGACCATAAAAAAGAGTTAATTTTAAGCACGACTTAGCTAAAATTGGTGTCCTAATTCACCGTTAAAATAATTAGGTGGCGAGCGACTCTTAATTATTTGAACCTTCAAAATTACCAATATGTTATACTCTAATTTAACCCGTATTAAAATGGGGTATAACAATGTTATCTACCCAACTTTACCCACAGTATACAACTACCCTCCTTTTTCACTAATCACCTCAATATCTGTTTACATTTAATTATTATTGACCAATGATTGAATAAAAAATTTACATAAAATAGAATATAAATTAAGCTATAGGGAGCCTGAAGTAGGCCCAAAGGAAATCCTGGTGTACCGGGCCTTCACTAGTCTCAAATGCCCAAGATTCATTGAGACATTTGTGTCCAGGTGTGTCAGAGTTCCCTAGGGACCTCAAGGATCCCGGGTAGTGCTCACACCTAGACTTTCTCAAATAAAACTGATTATATGTAGTGTGGAAGAGCCAGTCCTGATATGCCAGAGTTCAGAGAGATCTCAGAGACCTCTAAGTAGTACACATACCAGGGGAGAATGACCTAATAACCTAAGAATAAGTGAGAGTGTTTGGCATGATTTGAAAGAGTTTTGGTAAACAGTATGGAGAGGATTCTTAGAAGTGAATAGATTTTTGAAAACCAGTACTAATTTGGAGGTAAAAACAGTTTGAGAAAAGTATGAAAAAACACATTTAAGTCAAACACAATTCACAGATCAACCATTATTCAGAAAGACTTTGCAAGCAGGTTCCACACAAGGAAAGGGGGTTGGGGACACATAGAATACACATTAGAGTATAGTGGAGCACATAAAAAATAAGGTGTATAGAATTCTCAAGGGATTCTACAGAACTAATAGGTTAGATATAATGTAGGTCATTGCAACATGAAGCAAATATCACAGCATAAACATGTTGAGGACACATAAATAACATAACTAGAGTTACCTTGGAGATACTAGATAACTTAGCAGGACTCAGGCAGAATAGGCAAGAACTTAAGTGGACAGGCTAGACAAGTATTAACAAGTATAGACATACTAATCACACACTTACAAAACAAAGTTTAAGCATGCTAGATAAACAGTAGTCAGGCAAACAAGCTAATCATATATGGAACAAGACAGTGTTAGACATATTAAACAAGATAGTAAACAGGCAAGTAAAGTGGAGACATGCTAATCACATGTTTGAACCAAGAAGTATTTAGGCATGATAGACAAACAGTAGATAGGCAAGTAAGTTGAGACATGCTAATCACATATTGAACAAGGTGTGTTTAGGCATGCTAGATAAGCAGTAAACAGAAGCAGAAATAAAATCAGGACTGCTGAACTAAGGCAGTAAATAAATACATAGGTTTAGATTCTAAAATTTAATCAGAGGCATACCAGTTAGGGAGAGAGAACACAAGATGTAAGACATGTGTTGTGCAATTTCTAGCCTTGGCTCACAGGCGGCTAGGCTGGTGATGATCACAAGTTGTAGGAAGAACATAGAACTTTTTTAGAGTGTAAGAGTAGTTGATGGACTAATGTTCGTTCTCTAAGAAGTTAAATAAAAGAGTTTATATAGTAGTTCAAGAGTAGATAAGGTAAAGTAACTAATAACCAGTAATTAAAGTGTAACGACCCAAAATCCATTAAGGGTCGTGGTGGCGCCGGACACCCCGTCAGGCCAGCCAACTCAAATACTTAATTAAATCTCATTTTAACACTTTTAAAATCAAGGATTTTTCCTTACTTATTAAGAAATTTTAAAGGATATAGTTTCAAATCAAATTTAAATGTTGAACGGTTAATACAATACTTCAAACCATCCCAGAAACCCGGTATCACAAGTGCATGAGCAACTACTGATAAGGAAAATAAAATACAATATATGTCCGAAATACAGTGGACAGGGAATAATTAATAAGAAAATACTGGAAGGAACTACACTAGCTGCGAGTCGTCTCGAACAATGCAGCTCACCTAGTCCTAGAGTCATCCATGCTACTATGCCCAGTAGGCTGCTAGAGGTATATATACTTGTGCAACAAAAATGCATAGAAGTGTAGTATGAATACGTAAGTGTAGTATGATTTTCTAGGTTTTCCACCAAAACCCCAATTTTTATGCTAATTTCCATGTCTAATTCCATGATATAATCTTGTATTTAACTTGAAAATAAGTAGGAGTAGCTTACCTTAACATTGATGATGAAATCCCTCCTTGAAGCTCTCCAAAAATCGCCCAATGAAGTGAAGAAAATGAGAGAAATGGCCAAACATCCGATTTTAAAACAATGCTTCTGCCCCAGCTATTTTCGCTCCTGCGGAACTATTCTCGCTTAAGCAGTTCCGCTTTTGCGGTCAAAAGTCGCTTTTGCGGTCCTGGGCTCAACTCCCATTTTTCGCTTCTGCGATACCCTTTTTCCGCAGATGCGGTCCCGCTTCTGCGTAACCTTGACCGCATCTGCGGTCCACGAACCTTTGAACAAGTTCGCTTCTGCAGTTCCCTCAACCGTTTCTGCAGGGCCGCTTGTGCGGTCCCATTTCCGCAGAAGTGAAAACACCAGCAACCAGATCTTTCAGCCTTCTTCAAAATTCCATTTTTGATCCGTTAACCACCCGGAATCCACCCGAGGCCCCCGGGACCCCAACTAATCCCAAAACACATTATGGACTTGCTCGAGGTCTCAAATCACATCAAACAACGCTAAAATCATCAATCGACCCCCAATCCAAGCTTTATGAACTTTGAACTTTCCAACTTCTACTTCTGATGTTTAAACCTATCAAATCATGTCCGATTGACCTCAAATTTTGCACACAAGTCATATTTACATTACAGACCTACTCCAACTTCCGGAATTGGATTCGGACCCCGATATCAAAAAGTCCACTTCCGGTCAAACTTCCCAAAAAACCTTCAAATTTCTATCTTTAGCCAAATGGCTTTAAAATGACCTACGGACCTCCGAATTCACTTCCGATCGCGCTCCCAACTCCAGAATCACCATACGGAGCTACTCCCAGTCTCGGAATCCCAAACGGACATCGATAACGCTGAAATGAACTCCAAGCCAAATTTAAGAAATTTCTTCCAAAATGCTAACTTCCACAATAGGCACCAAAACGCTCCCGGGTTATCCAAAACCCGAACTGAGCATACGCCCAAGTCCGATATCATCATACAAACCTGCTGGAACCTTCGAATCCCGATTCCGAGGTCGTTTACTCAAAATTCCAATACTAGTTTATCCTTTCAACTTTAAGCTTCCGAAATAAGAATTCTCTTCCCAAATCAACTCTAGACTTCCCGAAATTCGATTCTGACCACGCGTACAAGTCATAATACCTGAAATGAAGTTGTTCATGGCCTCTGACTGCTGAACGGAGCGCTAGTACTCGAAACGACCAGTCGGGTCGTTACATTCTCTCCTACTTAAACATACGTTCGTCCTCGAACGTGCTGAGAACTTACAGAAGTAGTCTGAAATCACTGTTTAGCACCTCATGCACCTTCCCGTGCTACCACAACTTAGCCGAGCACATTAGCTCGATAAATTCTGAAGATTTTCCCTTTTATTCAAGCAAATAAGCCTTAGAGCCCGATTCCAACATCCGGAATCCTATGCCAAGACCATTTCCAACATACGACCACCATATCAATCACTACACGATGTACTCAAACATGACTGCATAACTTTGTTGGATTCTTACTTTGCAACACTTAGTCCACAGGACCACAATAGCATTTTTCTGATCAACTTGGTTAAAATCCTACTAATCTGATGTTCCCATTGCACTCCATGATATATACATGTCTTACTCTATCCTTTACCATACCGCCATGACAGAAGAGATGTACCAACATTCATAATCGACTGCTGAGTCAACAAAACATTAGGTCTATACTCCTGACAAAACCTTCACCTCATTCTGAACCCAATAATGGTCTTATCTCCATAACATACCTCATACAGCTGGATTGCATAGAATCCTAGATCATGAGACCTCGTCTCATCCGATACAACTGCTCAGGCAATAAGCCACCCCAAAAATTGTTAGAATCTTATATGATGCCACAATGTGCCAATAGACCACCAAATTCAAACGCAATACGAAAGGAAAACGAACTCTGGAAAGAAGTACCTAACTCCCGCACTACTACGGACTTTCCTTAGAAAATAGGAAGCAGAACATACAAAAATAGCATATAGAAAACTACACTTACATCACACTATTACGGCGTGCACCCCGATCCACACAGCATAACCATGGCAGCGTGCCATCCGATCCTCACAATATAACCATGGTGGCATGCCACCCGATCCTCACAATATAACCATGGAAGCGTGCCACCCGATCCTCACAATATAACTATGGCGGCATGCCACCCGATCTACACGTAGAACTCACATAAGGAGATGCACATCGAGCTAATTTGCTCATTGCAAAAAAGTACCGAATCTAGGTCACAAGCACGCTAAGTGCATAATGCCATCCCTGAGGGGACATATAGAGCGATAAGCTACAAACTCAATTACAACTGAGGTGAGATATACAATCTGAATCTCAAGAGCCATCTTGCTCATAATACGTTATTTCCACGCGGATCCTCAACACATAAACAATTTCTCAAGCGTCTCCCAACTCACACGGCGCGATATATTATTACACGAAATATCTGACAACGAGATAACACCCTGACTACTCCATAAGGAGCGCGTTACTGAAACGAATACAAATGGCTTGACATAGAGCCCAAATTCACATTTAAATCCATCCACCGACCTTAAGTCGATCCTAATCATATCAAATTAAACCAATGACCTTTTAAAGGTCCATACTGATTCCCTATCCTCATAACACACAAGAACAACCATCATAACCGGAGCAACCTCCTCAGTTCCTAACTCAATAAACAAAGTGCCCTCCAGGCCTAAATTCTCAAATTAATGATATTACCACAATCCTCATACTTGGTTCAAATATTTAGTCAATCAAGTGACTACATGTCACACTTATACAAGCTTCCCGTGGGACACGCTCCCACGATCTTCCGAAACAATAACGGGTCCGCTCATCCAGACCATCGGCCGCACTAATGCTGGAAAGCGATAGGAATCATTAACCATAATACAAGCCCGCTTTACAAAACACCGATCTCAGGTGACGCTGAAGACAATCCCAACTTACTTTAAACAGTGAAACTCCTTTCCTGCTCATCCGAGCTTGCGACATCTTTGTCCACATCGAACTGCAACTTGATTCTCGTTTCAAATTTCATATTACTCACTGCACCCAACGTGCCCACATACGATAGAACACGACTTTCATTGTACTCCGAAATCATTAATAGTTTAACACTTCATCCTATACGAACTTTTCACTTAACTCCCTTCAGGAGAATCATAGCAACACACAGGTAGATTCCCATAACCGTGGGATATGTAAATCCCTAAGTAGTGGTCCAAGCCACCTTAGCCCCTTCCGGAATCCGCTTCCACTTAACAAGTCATAATAGAAGAATGATTCCTAATAATATCAATTACGGCGGCCGACAAACCTCACTCGTACCGTCACAAATCATACGCATAACTCAATCACGTTGAATGAACTAATTACAGACCCCAACATGCCAAATTCAAATATGGCTAATCAATCCCTTTCCTTCCAATTTATCCTTGATTGCTTTGGAAATAATACTAACTCTTTTCAACACATAACATACTCCCTCTACACTAACCCTGAGTGACCTTGAATCGCGAGACCATGTTGTCTCAAATCTCACGAATTATTTCACATTTCTCAAATGCTACACCACAAGTCAAAATATTATAGAACATTTTGGGCTCCTTCTCATGAGCTGTTACAAATCTTGATCCTTAACTGTACTCATAGGCTTGGAATCATTAGGTACCACACTTTATCTTTTGAGTTCCACTAGGACCGTTGCTGAGAGCCACCCGATCTGACTTGATCCCGAATATAATCAGCTCCCTGAATCTTCTAGCAAATTAATACCCTCTCAATAAAGCACCTCGAAGAGTCACTCCCCTTTTAACCCGCTTCTATACAAGGCATAAAATCCTGAATCTTTTCCCAAGTCCGAACACGAGCCAAGAAGGCCAACTATAGCATGTATTCAACAATTCATCTACTCAATTTACCACTTATGGTCATTTTACCATAGTTGGAATAACCCACCAATATGCAAATAACTAGAAACCTTACGAGTAGTTAACCATGCAACCCAATCTTAGGCGGTGGGACTCTCCCACTTAGCTTGAAGCCACTAGTACACAACTCTGGAACTCACCAGACTCTTTTATCTCTTGTTGACATAACCTTACACAATCATCCGCCGCAAATTCTCGATATCTTACCGTAGAAACACAATTTGATGCTCTAAATCATTAACAACATTCACACAACAGTTCCCCTTTACTACATAACCCGTAGAACTCTTCACAGAAGCCTCACCAACCACACGACCACTAAACTGCTCACAGGAAATAACCCTCCTGAGTCCAAGCTCACTCCCTAGCTGTACCAGTCCATTTACCCCTCGTGGACATCCATTGAATATGCGACAACATCCTTCCACCTCAAAGTCATGCTACATCTTTCTTTATTTCAAGCAGCTCATTTCCGTCATACCAAATCTCCTGCCGCATAACAACCCCATGCTTCAAATTAACTCTACAGACTTCCATTGCCCGACGCTAAGATCCCATATCCTTCCAAACTATCCTTAGACGCGCAGTCATCCTACTACTAGGCCCCATACAGCTCCGCCACTCTCTCACTTTGGGCAAACTCACTCCTTCAATCAACTGTCCGGCATGCGCTCCCTAAGCCTGGCCTTTTAGAAGTTTAAAACTCCGCCTGACACTTCCCACATGCCTTTCTCATCTTTTGTTGCCCAGTCGTTGTCTTAATAAAATTTATCTTCATAGAACTCGAATCCACAATTTTCTACTAACCCCAAACTTTTCTGAAGGTCGTCTTTATTGAACCGTCAACATCTTGAAATACTGATTAAATCCAGAACCACCGCACCCTGTGATATCTGATAGTTGTATCTCCGATACTATTTCACAATATCTTGCCCCAAGACGAATTGTAGCAGATCCTAACAGCGACAAACTTAATGTGTTTAATTAGGACAACAACACCCCCATATAGAGGAGAACTCCACCACGCTTGCAATTATCACGTTTCATTACTTCCACCAGTCCACATCTGACCATCCCTAGTTCGATTTTCCTTCCCCTCCCGGGAAAAGAATACCGAATCCATTTGATTACACACTGAGTAAACCTCCCTTGAATTCATTCACTGCCCCGACACGTGGGCAAACACCCTACCATCACAACAACACTGCGGAATAATCGCTCATAAGCATTATGGCAACCTGTGCCTAGCCTCAAGGCTCTTAGAAGTTCTGTTACTGAGCTGAAACAATGGAATATCCTTCCATAAGGCGACCATAATAGTCGAATCAACTATACCGGGAGAATCATCCCGTACCACATTTGTAGTGCCATTACAATCCTTCAATTTTTGATTATAACAAGCGCCCGCGTAAGATTGAGTAGGAAGAAATCAAAGGCATAAGCCTCAAAGGAATTGAACCGCACGATAAGGAAATCAAGAAGGGAAGTACTCCTAATAGCCCTGTAGCCTCCCGAGGATAAGTACAGACGTCTCCGTACCGATCCGTGAGACTCTACTAGGCTTGCTCATGACTCGTGAGACCGACGGGAACCTAGTGCTCTGATACCATGTTGTCACGATCCAAAATCCACTAAGGGTCGTGGTGGCGCCGGACACTACCGTTAGGCCAGCCAACTCAAATACTTAATTAAATCTCATTTTTAACACTTTTGAAATCCAGGATTTTCCCTTACTTATTAAGAAATTTTAAAGGATATAGTTTCAAATCAAATTTAAATGTTGAACAGTTAATACAATACTTCAAACCATCCTAGAAACCCGGTGTCATAAGTGCATGAGCAACTACTGATAAGGAAAATAAAATACAATATATGTCCGAAATACAGTGGACAGGGAATAATTAATAAGAAAATACTGGAAGGAACTACACTAGCTGCGGGTCGTCTCGAACAATGCAGCTCACCTAGTCCCAGAGTCATCCATGCTGCTACGCCCAGTAGGTTGCTAGAGGTATATATACTTGTGCAACAAAAATGCACAGAAGTGTAGTATAAATACGTAATCAACGTGTACTCAGTGAGTATCCCGCCTAATCCCGAAGGAGTAGAGACGAGATGGTCCACTCTGAAACTCTCTAATGGTCCAATAATTATTCATCCTCAATATACATACATATATATATATATATATCAAACACTGGGTTTATTTTATAAACATGATCTTAATCCAGATAGAGGAGACAAATAAACACATAATTCTTTCGTAGGAACTTTCCAGAATTTCTTTTGAATATAATCCAAATACTTTTAAGCCACGAAAAGGCAATACTAACTTAATTAAGTTCAAGGCAGCATCACCAACATGCGCAAATCATGCCGAGGTCGATGGCCCGCTCCAACAGAATTATAAATTGTGCACTGCCGAGGGTCGAGCGGCCCGTACCATAGATGCATCTATTTAATCTACCGAGGCGTTCGGCATGTTCCAAAAATAAACACATACCCTTATCTCGAATCATGCATGCGGCGCAGATACATATAAGAATACATGCTCAAATAGCCAATTAAGAATTTATCGGGGATATTTATCCAATTAAGGCAATTTCTCTGTTTAAAAATTCAGGAAATGATGTTTAATTTCTTTTTAAATTCATTTACTAATCAAAGGTGATTTAAACAATTCAAGTTATCAATGGGTTCATAATTAATCCAAGTATAACATGCTGATGGGTCCTAACTACCTGGACAATAGAATAATAGTAGCTACGCACGGACTCTCGTCACCTCGTGCGTACGTAGCCCCCACAAATAGGAGCACATAACCAAGTTAACTCACCTATGGGGTAAATTCCCCCTCACAAGATTAAAAAGGAGACTCACCTTGCTACGAAGATCCACAACCGGCATTCTACATTCTTCCGAAGACTTGCACCAACGCACAATGCTCCAAAACTAGCCAACGATCATATAATCCATTAATATATGCTCATTATACTTTACAACCCAATTTATAATAATTCCTAACCCTGAACGAAAATTTGACAAAAATACCCTCGGGCCCACGTGCCCGGAATCCGAAATTTCTCGAAGATAAAGGTTAACCATGACCTTAGGAACTCAAATATATAATTTTCTCTAAATTCCATACCCAAAATCGTGGCTAAATTCCAAGAATATGATTTTCTAGGTTTTCCACCAAAACCCCAATTTTTATGCTAATTTTCATGTCTAATTCCATGGTATAATCTTGTATTTAACTTGGAAGTAAGTAGGAGTAGCTCACCTTAGCATTGATGATGAAATCCCTCCTTGAAGCTCTCCAAAAATCACCCAATGAAGTGAAGAAAATGAGAGAAATGGCCAAACATCCGATTTCTAAACAATGCTTCTGCCCCAGCTATTTCCGCTCCTGCGAAATTATTCTCGCTTAAGCAGTTCCGCTTTTGCGGTCAAAAGCCGCTTCTGCAGTCCTGGGCTCAGCTCCCCTTATCCGCTTCTGCGATACCCTCTTCCGCAGATGCGGTCCCGCTTCTGCGGAACCTTGACCGCATCTGCGGTCGACGAACCTTCGAGCAAATCTGCTTCTGCGGGGCCGTGTCTGTGGTCCCATTTCCGCAGAAGCGAAAACACCAGCAACCAGACCCTTCAGCCTTCTTCAAAATTCCATTTTTGATCCGTTAACCACCCGAAATCCACCCGAGGCCCCCGGGACCCCAACCAATCCCAAAACACATGACGGACTTGCTCAAGGTCTCAAATCACATCATAAAATGCTAAAATCATCAATCGAACCCCAATCCAAGCTTTATGAACTTTGAACTTTCCAACTTCTACTTCTGATGTTTAAACCTATCAAATCATGTCTGATTGACCTCAAATTTTGCACACAAGTCATAATTGACATTATGGACCTACTCCAACTTCCAGAATCGGATTCCGACCCCGATATCAAAAAGTCCACTTCCGGTCAAACTTCCCAAAAACATTCAAATCTCTATCTTTAGCCAAATGGCTTCAAAATGACCTACGGACCTCCTAATTCACTTCCGATCGCGCTCCCAACTCCAGAATCACCATACGGAGCTATTCCCAGTCTCGGAATCCCAAACGAACATCGATAACGTTGAAATGCACTCCAAGCCAAACTTAAGAAATTTCTTCCAAAATGCTAACTTCCACAATAGGCGCCAAAACGCTCCCGGGTTATCCAAAACCCGAACCGGGCATACGCTCAAGTCCGATATCATCATACAAAACTGCTGGAACATTCGGATCCCTATTTCGAGGTCGTTTACTCAAAATTCTAATCCTAGTTCATTCTTTCAACTTTAAGCTTCCGAAATAAGAACTTTCTTCCAAAATCAACTCTGGACTTCCCGAAATTTGATTCCGACCACGCGTACAAGTCATAATACCTGAAATGAAGTTGTTCATGGCCTCCAACTGCTGAACGGAGTGCTAATACTCAAAACGACTGATCGGGTCGTTACGTAAAGGATCTAAGAATCAATCACACGAAGAGGTTCGGCATAGTCTTCTCTTTTAATTGAGGAAAATTAGCCAACGGTAATGGCAAAAATTAGTTAAGGCAAGAGGTTCAATCAGACTGAGTAAAGAAGTAAAGAATAGAGGCCTTATTAAGAAAAGGAGTTCAAATCAAACCAAATAAAGAACTTCAGAATAAAATAATCAAGGGTTTAATTAAGGAAAGAATCACGTAAAGAATCAGTAGATATACAACAGCCAAATAAGGCAAGAGCGACCAATTAAGGTCATAAAAATGGAAGTAATCAAGAACCATGCACATGAAATTCTGACAGAGCAAATCACTCAACAATTATGGAAAGAACATATCAATTATCATAAACAAAATAGGTTGAGTAAAACTCTTAGGAACACAGAGAATTTACACGGAAAATAGTTCAAAGCCCTAATTTGAAAAAACTCAAAGAAGGAACACAACCATGAAAAACTTGAAAGCATGTCAACACACAGAGGTTTGAACAAACAGAAATCATAGAAATTAAAACCTGAAGTAGTGTAAATCGGTTAGTAGTAGAGAAGTAAAAGGACCTAAAAGAATAGCCATGGAAGTTTGAAAATACTTCAGATACCCAGAGGTTCGACCGACAAATAACAAGAAAAACAAAACCCTAATATACTAAATGTTCAAAAATTGATTAATCAGTAGAGAACTAAAAATGCCTTACGGAAAAAGCAGTGACGAACTCAAATCGCTCCAGATCTACAAAGATCTGGATGGATTAAAGTACAAATTCTAAGTTTTGAAAAAAAAGAGAGGGTAAAGAGAATCTGGCCCTTAAATCAAATATTTGAGCCGTGAAACTTTGATAGAAAGCACTCACAGACCATAAACAAGCTCTTTTTGAATGAGATCTGGACCAGATCTCCTCGAGGTCCTTCGGCAAAACCACACAATCGAGCAACCGGGGGAAATATGAGACAATTAGAGGCCTCGTATAGCCATGGGAAACCATAGATCAGGTAGGAATCAAGGTGATTAGGGCTGGTTCTGGGTGGCAGCGGATAGGGTTAAGTTTGGTTTAAGAGAGAATTAGAGAGGAGAGGGCTTCAAGGGCAAAGGGTGTAAGCAAATGGTTAGGGTTTGGGGGGTCATTGGGACTAAAAAGAAAAGGGGTGATAGTGGTCGTTGATCTCTGTGATCAACGACCAGGATTAAAAGAGTTTGGGGGTCGGGTTGGATGATATGGGTTTGGGCTGGGTATATTTAGGCTGGTTTTTTATTTAATTGGGATTGGGGATGTTTAATTTAGCCTAAAATTCGAAAATAAGAGGGCCATTTATTAAATTCCCATTTAATTGATAAAATTATTTTTAAAAATAACTAATAGGTTGTAAAAATGATTCATGCCTGGAATTACTTAATATTTTAAAAATATAAGAGGATATTTTATGGTAAAATAATATAATAATGCATGCATAGGCTATAATTGCAAAATAGTTGCAATTGCACCCTAGAAATACAAATGTGGCTATTTGTGCGATAATTGAAATTTAGTACACATGAAAATGATAAAATTAAGCCACAATAATTATTATAAAACTATTTATGATGCAATCAGTGATCTTATTTATAAATAAAATGCTGGGATAAATTAATTAAAATATTTTTAAAATACAAAAATTGTATGAAAATACTAATTGCTGTCAAGGCATAGTTTTGAAAATATTATAGGAAAAATTGGGTATCAACAAACGCGACATGTTGTGTGCTTGTGTCATTGATTTCGGTGGTTTATGGGACCAGTCCTACCGCTCGTGGAGTTTGCATATAACAACAATTATCAGTCGAGTATTCAGATGGCTCCATATGAGGCTTTATATGGGAGACGGTGTAGATCTACAGTTGTTTTGTTTGAGCTGGGTGAGGCTAGGCTTTTGGGTATAGACTTAGTCCAGGATGCTTTTTACAAGGTGAAGGTCATTCAGGATTGGCTTCATACAACGCAGTCCAGATAAAAGAGTTATGCTGATAGGAAGGTTCGTGATGTGTCTTATATGGTTGGGGAGAAGGTTCTACTAAAGATTTCACCCATGAAAGGTGTTATTAGATTTGGGAAGAAGGGTAAATTGAGTCCTTGGTTCATTAGGCCTATTGAGGTGCTTCGGAGGATTGGGGAGGTGGCTTATGAGCTTGCTTTGCCACCCAGCTTGTCGAGTGTGCATCTGATATTTATGTTTCTATGCTTTGGAAGTATATTGGCGATCCGTCTCATGTTTTGGATTTAAGAACGGTTCAGTTAGACGGTGATTTGACTTACGATGTGGAGCTAGTGGCTATTTTGGAGCGTCAGGTTCGAAAGTTGAGATCAAAGGATATAACTTCAGTAAAAGTACAGTGGAGAGGTCAACTCGCGGAGGAGGCTACCTAGTAGACCGGGTGGGACATAGAGCAGATATCCTCACCTATTTGAAGCTTCAGGTATGTTTCTTGACCCGTTCGAGGATGAATTTTGTTTAAGAGGGGGAGAATGTAACGATTCGACCAGTCATTTCATGAGTTACCACTCTGTTTCCCCCATTTCTACTTCTTTATGTATTTTTCAGGTGTATTATGTGGTATCGGGTTGGTTGGTTGGTTCGGGTTCGGAGTGGTTTTGTAGAGGAATGAGACACTTAGTCTCTTTGAGTAAGCTTAAGTAGAAAAAGTCAATCGGATGTTGAATTATAGGTATAAAGTCTCGAATGTGAATTCTGATGGTTCTGATAGCTTCGTTGGGTGATTTGGGACTTAGGGGCATGTTCGGAATATATTTTGGAGGTAGGTGATAGATTTAGGCTTGAATTGGCAAAAATGGAAATTTGTCATTTTTCGGTCGGCAATGGAAATTTTGATATCGAGGTCGAAATGGAATTCCAGAAATTGGAGTAGGTCCATTGTGTCATTTGGGACATGTGTGCAAAATTTTAGGTAATTCGGACGAGGTTTGATAAACTTTTTGATCGAATTCGGAATTTAGAAGTTATGGAAATTCTTAGGCTTGAATCTGAGGGTAATTTGATGTTTTGATGTTGTTTTGAGAGTTCTGAAGGATGGAACTAGTTTGAGTGATGATGTGGGATGTGTTGGCATGTTTAGTTGAGGTCCCGAGGACCTCGGGTGAGTTTCGGGTGGTTAATGGACCAAATCTTGGTTTTTTGCAGATTTTGCTCGTTTTTGTTGCAGAAGAATTTGTTCTTCACGTTCGCGAAGATTGTCCCGCATTCGCGAAGAAGAGCTGGGTTTGGAGGAGAAAATGTTCTTTGCATTCGCGAGTCCAGGGTCGTGTTCGCGTAATTTTGGATTCCAGTGAATCGCGAACATGTGAGCGTAGTCGTTCGCGTAGGGTAAAGTGGAGCAGCTGGGACCCTAGGGGTTTGTGCATCGCGTTCACGTAGGTAAGGTCGCAATCGCTAAGGCTTGGATAGTTGAGGCTTCATGTTCACATGAAGGATGTCGCATTCACGAAAGAGGAATAATTGGTCAATGATTTTTTTGCTTCGCGAACGCGAGGCTTTGACCGCATTCGCGAAGAAGGAAATAATCCCTCGATAGAATGTTTAATAAATAAGAGAAATCGACATTAATCTTGATTATGGAAAACTCTCAATTATTATTATAATCATTACAATTAAATACGATAACGAGCAATCAAGGTAATTAATGCCATTAACAAGCTATAATTAAGTAGGAAAATTGTTATAATTGTATATCCTTATATAAGGACTCGTTCCTCATTTGTAAAGGCATCGGAATATTTTTCAGTATATGCAATTAGTCTTTTACTTTATTCAAGTGCTCAACCCGCAATTCTGGGAGAAATTAGCAATCAACATTAATCTTTCTTTCCTACTTATTATTTCTATTATTTTTCCTATTCTTTGAATTACCAAGAAAGTGAAGTAATTTTGATTATCAGTAACCCCAATTTTTTTCTAATGTTAGCTTTGACCGAGAAATCTATTTTTGGGTTAAAAAAATTGGTTCCGTTATCGGAAATCTAATAATCTGTTCACTTTACAAGTCTCATTTTTAGCAACAAAACATGTCTATTGCTGATGAAAATAGACAGTTGAATCAAGAAGGTGGAACTCCAACACATCACACACCTACAGCTACTTCTCAATGTTCACGAGAAAGTTCACCTGAAAGGTCTGCTTCACGTATTGATGGGCAACAGGGAGGTGAACAAACCGTCAAGCAGGATGCTTTGAAGTAGCAGTTGATTGCATAACACGTGAACAAAGCACTTGGAGCTTTTGTGAGTGGATTATCCAACGCGACACAAACTCTACACCAGTGAATACCATCTTGGAGAATCTACGTTCAGGACTTGACGATTTTGAAAGTGGGGAAATGCCAAATGAATCTCGTCGTGGGGGATCAGGTGCACTGAATAATTCCAATTTACAAAGTTTAGTACTAACTTTGTAGAAACAACTGAAGGAGAAAAATAAGCGTATAGAGAAAATACCTCACGTGAAGGGTGTAGATATTGACAAATATTCACAGCAACCCTGAAAGCTAAGTGCAGCACCTTTGCCAATTTACAAAAAGTTTAAAATGCTTGATATCCCTAAATATGATGGAACATCTAACCTACGGGATCACGTTATTGCATTCACCACAAAGGAAATAATTTAACCAAGCAGGAAATTGAGTCAGCTTTGGTCAAAAAGTTTTGCGAGACACTCACGAAAGGGGCGTTAACATGGTACTCACTCTTGCTTGAAAATTCTATTGATTCTTTTGCTGAGCTTGCATATTCGTTTATAAAAACACATTTAGGGGATCAAAAAGTTGAAACAAGGATGGAGGATATCTTCAAAGTTAAACAGGGAAGTCCATAATTTCTCAGAGAGTTCGTAGATAAATTCCAACGAGAGAAAATAATGTTGCCACGTGTACCTGATAATTGAGCAGCTATCGAATTTGCAAGCAATTTGAATGAGAGAAGTTCAAAATCCACGAGGAGGCTAAATGAAATTTTGCAGGAGTTTCCTGCAACGACTTGGAATGATGTGTACAATCGATACAACACGAACCTGCGGATAGAAGAGGATACAGTTACTCTGCCAAGAGCAGATGAAAGGCCAGGATCTAGACGCTCGGAATCAGAGAGAAGGTCAGGTAAGAACTGGTATGAGCTTTACATGGGACCTGCGCAGCAAGATTCCTATCCTAAACAAAATAATGCACGATTTGATCCAAGATCAAGGAAAAAGGAGAAGAGGTCTTCTTCTCGATTCAAAAAGGAACGGGATACCCGGGGCAACAATTCCAGCACTCAAGCAAGAATATGAGATTATAGTTTTAACGTCAGCACTTCTGAATTGGTGGTTGTTCTACGAGGAATGAGAGATAAGGTACGATGGCCAATAGAGATGAGATCGAACCTAAACAAAAGGAACCCAGAGTTCTGGTGCGAGTTTTACAATGATCATGGCCATAGAACAACAGATTGCAGGTTCTTACAAGGGGATGTTGAATATCTACTTAAGCAAGGCTATATCACTATTCTATTCAGTGAGAAAGGGAAACAATCATACACGAAAAATAGGCAAGAACCACCAAAGTCTCCATATCCAAAGAGAATGGTAAATGTTATAACCAGGGGAGAAAAAGTTAATGAGGTCACGTACACATCTGCGAAAAAGAAATCAAAGGTCACCGTCACTCATGGGAAACGAATTCGCCAAGTCTTAGAATGATACATCATAGTGTTTGATTATGGAAACGTGAATGGCTTGATGATTTCTCACAACATTGCACTGGTAATATCTTTACTTATACATGATACTGACGTTAAAACGAGTTTTGATTAATCCGGATAGCTCAGTAAACATCATTCTACTAAGAGTGGTAAATGAAATGCAAACGAATGATAAAATCATACGAAAAGCACGATCATTATCTGGGTTCAATAATTCAAGCGTCGTTATGAAAGGGAAAGTTGTATTGGCTATATTAGCAGAATATGTCATAAAAGACACAAAGTTCTAGATAATAGACGCAGATATGGCATATAATATAATCTTGGTAGGCCGTGGATTCATGTAATGGTCCTATCCATGTTGCATCAAGTCATAAAATTCTCATCACAGTAGGGGATCCGACAAATTTGGAGAGATCAACAAGCATCACGAGATATTAATTCAGTGGTAATTGCAAATACAACATCCAAAAATGCAGATGCAAAATAGAAATTAAAGAATTCAGTTGGGGACACTTCTATTCACACCTCAAATGAAAGCCCACAAGGTCAAACTGATGTGGATTCAATACTTGATATGATTCAAGAACCAGAGGAAAATGAGAATATCAGAAAAACCACGGATGAGCTCGAAGCTGTAATATTAGTTGTCCACTGGTTGGACAAAAAAGTTTACATCGGAGCAAACTTGAGCCTGGAAATGAAAAGTAAGTTGATTAAATTTTTACGTGCTAACACAGACTGCTTTGTTTGATCATATTCAGATATGACAGGTATACCACTGGATGTGATGACCCATAAACTAAATGAGGACTCATTACATCCACCTGTCAAATAGAAGAAAAGGAAGCAAGGAGCATTTAAAATCAAGTAATCCAGGATGAGGTACAAAAAGTTCTGAAAATTGGTTCAATACAAGAGGTAAAGTACCTTGACTGGTTAGCTAACACTATTGTAGTTCCAAAGAAAAATGGTCAGTGGCGAATCTGTGTAGATTATATTGATTTAAAAGGATTGTCCTAAAGATTCATTTCATTTACCGCACATAGACCAATTAATTGATTCTACCACATGTCACGAGCTTTTAAGTTTTTGGATGCTTATTCTGGTTATAATCAGATAAACATGGACCCTCTAGATGAGGAGAAAACCTCATTTATCACAGACATGGGGACTTATTTCTATAAAGTAATGTCATTTGGCTTGAAAAATGTTGGAGCAACGTATCAAAGATCGGTGACCAAAATGTTTCAAGAACAATTGAGAAAAACTGTAGAGGTCTACATTGATGATATGTTGGTCAAATCAATACAAGAAGAGGACCATTTTCAACATTTAGCTAAAACCTTTGAAATTCTCTACAAGTACAACATGAAGTTGAACCTGCAAAAATGTGCTTTTAGCGTGGCTTCTAGTAAATTTTTGGGCTTTCTTGTTTCTAACAGAGAGATTGAAGAAAATCCTGTGCATATCATAGCTATTAAAGAAATACCTAATGTACTCCCGAGCAAGAAAGAAGTACAGAGATTAACAAGTAGGGTAGCGGCTCTAGGAAGGTTTATATCCAAATCATCGAAAAAAATGCTTCAAGTTCTTTTTAGTATTGAAAAAGCAAAATCAGTTTGACTGGATTGACAAATGTCAACAAGCTCTAGAGAACTTAAAGACATATATGTCAAATCCACCCCTGCTAGCAAAGCTAAAAGATTAGGAGAGATTTCTCATCTACCTTGTTGTATCAGAAGTGGCGGTAAGCATGGTACTGGAACGTGAAGACAAAGGTAAATAATCTCCGATCTATTATGTTAGTAAGTCCTTACTAGATGCTGAGAAATGGCATCCTCACCTAGAAAAACTTGCCTTAGTTTAATTATGGCATAAAGGAAGTTACGACCTTACTCTCAATGTCATCTGATTTCTGTTGTAACTGCTTTTCCGCTAAGGAATATATTGCACAATCAAGAATTAACAAGAAGGGTAGCTATATGGGCTATAGAGCTTAATGAATATGATATATATATATCAGCCTAAAACTGCTATAAAGTCTCAAGTGTTAGCAAATTTTGTAGCAGATTTTAGCTCAAGCATGATTCCTGAAGCAGAAAAAAAAGCTATGAATATTTACCGGAGCTAATTCGGGGACTTGGATCTTGTTTAGTGATGGTTCTTCAAATGTTAAAGGTGTAGGTTTGGGAATTATTTTAATTATGCCCTCAGGTGAAATTATGAGACATGCAATAAAATGTTACCTAATTAAGAATAATGAGGTAGAGTATAAAGATGTGATTGCAGGTTTGGAGCTCGCAAGAGAGCTTGGTGTTGAACAAATTGTATTCAAAAGTGACTCACATCTAGTAGTAAATCAAATGCAAGGAACTTACATGGCAAGAGAAACAAGAATTCAGCAGTACCTCGAAAAGGTACGAGAATTATTAAGGCAGTTCCAGACTTGGATAGTTGTACAAATACCCAAAGAGGAAAATGCATAAGCAGACGCATTTGGCAAATCTCGCATCTGTTGGTGATGCAAAAAATGTAGAAAATGTTATTATGGTACACTTATTTTAGTCGGCCCTCGACCAAACCAAGAATGAGGTAAATTTCAATCATTTTTCAGTATGGAAGTTTGCCTGAGGATAAAAAGAAATCTCGAATGCTATGGTTGAAGGCTATTTCTTGATACAAGGGAAATTATATCGCAAAATGTTTGGTGAATCTTTAGCATGACCTTGGACCTTCACAAACGGAATATGTAATGAGAGAGGTAATGATGGGCATTGCAGCAATCATGCCAATGAAAGATGATTGGTAAAAATACTAATAAAAGTGAGGTATTATTGGCCAAAAAGGAAGATGGAGAAGAAAATTTTGTAGCAAGGTGCGATAAGTGCCAACGATATGCTAATAATATGCATCGACCAGCGGAATTACTACATTCAGTTATATCACCATGGACATTCATAAAATGGGGCATGGATATCGTAGAACCACTGTGTGACAACCCGACCCGTCGTCTCATGAGTTACCACTCCATTTTCCCCATTTTAAGCTTCTTTATGCTTCATTATCCATATCTTGTGTAATAGAGTTAATTTGGAGTGGTTTTGATAAGAAATGAGACACTTAGTCTCTTTTAAGAAGCCTTAAGTTGGAAAAGTCAACCGGACATTGACTTATGAGTTAGAGGGCTCGGATGTGAATTCTGATGGTTCGGTTAGCTCCGGAAGGTGATTTTTGACTTAGGAGTGTGATCGAAAGTGATTTTGGATGTCCGGTGTAGAATTAGGCTTGAATTGGTGAAGTTAGTATTTTGGTAATTTCTGGTTGATAGGTGAGTTTTGATCCAAGGGTTGGAATGAAATTCTGAGAGTTGTTGTAGCTTCGTTAGGTGATTTGGGATATGTGTGCAAAATTTCAGGTCATTCGGACGTGTTTTGGTTAGGTTTTTGATCGAATGAGTAATACAGAAGTTTTGGAATTTCTTAAGCTTGAATCCGAGGGTGATTCGATGTTTGATGTTATTTTGAGTGTTCCGAAGGTTGGAACAATTTTGAATGATGTTATGGGGTGTGTTGGCATGTTTGGTCGGGGTCCCATGAGGCTCGGATAAGTTTTGGAAGAGTTTTTGGAAGATTTTTGCCGTTTTGAGCATAAGCATGTAATGATCCAAAAGTCCATTTTTAGTTCTAGAGATCAAAATTTGATTTCGAGACTTCCAAAATTTAAATAATGAATTATAGGAGTGATCTGGAAAATTTGGTCTAATTTCATCAAGTCGCGATTGGGTTTTTGACACAAAACATGAATTAATTGTTTAACAAGCGAAATGGGTATTGAACTTAGCAAATGAGCTCCGAATTGAGTTTTGACTGAAGGGTTATGTTCGTATTATTTTTCAGAGATTTCGAGGTAGCTGTTGGCATCCGCAGCCCCTGTGACTCCTTTTTATTATTATTTCCATGTTATTCAAACTATTGTATCAGATTTCGTATTTAGTAGACTTGTGTCGGGATTTCTTAGTTGCTCATGACTTGTGACACCCCAGTTAGGGCTGTGTTGGGTTGGATTTTTGCATCTTTATCTATATTTTTCTGCTATTTGGTATCATTAAACCATGATTATACTATAATTGTGTTAAATAACTGTTTTAAAGGACAAATTGGGTTGATTGGCTGGCCTTGCTTCACGAGAGGCGCCATCACGACCGGGTTTGGGATTTGGGTCGTGACAAGTTGGTATCAGAGCCTAAGTTACTAGGTCTCGCGAGTCATGAGCAGGTTTAGTATAGTCTCGCGGATCAATACGGAGACGTCTGTATTTATCCTTGAGAGGCTGCAGAACCTTTAGGAAAACTTCATATTCTTGAAATTCTTATCGTGCGTCCTTGATTCAGCTTGAAAAGTAACTCTTACAATTCCTTCCATGTGTTCGTATGCGCGAACAAGCGCTCAGTATTAGATGTGCCTTGATGGATTGTAATTCCCCGATCGCGGGGCGAGACGTGATCTCTGTGAGTTTGATGTTAGGCCAGTCTGGAGGACTTGAGTCCGAATCTTTGCCTATGACTTGAGCATCGAGGTGCTGATTGTGCGAACAAGTGTTTTGAACTTATATGTCCGGTATTTTCCCTATTAGTGGGAATGATGGTTGGATAGCTACGTGATGAGTATGTTACTAGTGCGACATGTATCTATATGACTTAGAAGTGGCGAGGAAGGGCTGATGGATGATAGATGAACTATTAAGTGTTTGATTTTCATTGTGATTGGATGCTTAGCCCCGAGTTATGGGCGCGTGAAGAATCTTTTCATGTCTCTTATTTGGAGTGAAGTAAATTTCATGTTACGGTATGAGTTTAGACTCAGGAAGATTAAGTGATTGTGTAATGTGTATGACAGTGGAAGGTATGCAAAAATGTTAATTGGAGGTAAAGCATGTGGGTTATCTCCTGCGGAGTGTTCTAAAGTTGTATGATCCTTATGTTGTTTATTAGAAGATCTCATTTACAAGTGAAGAATATTGATCACGCCCAACTATGCTCTCTAAAAGGGACTCTGCGGACGTTGCAAATATAACCCGAGTATTACGCCCAGGGTCGAATCCACAGAGAGTTAACCTATCAATCACGTTCTTTAGACCCACTAAACTCTTCAGAACCAGTTTCCCAAATGTTTGAATCGCAGTTGGAGGTTTCTTTACTAACTACGATTGCAAGTAAATTAAACAGCTGTAAACTAAACTACTAAGGTTGTAAACAATGATGAGAAGAAGCTAAGGCAATGATTTCCCCTATTGATGGAATCCCTTCTGTTTATGCTCATACAAATTTACCAACACATTTCTATCAATCA
>MU664588.1:15943-59377 GCA_026770625.1 Nicotiana glauca
ATTTGAGCCGTTAGATCAAATGATCTCAACGGCTCGGATTGATTGTGGAGAAAGAAACGGGGTCGTTTAAATGCAGAATGGGGTCGTTTGGTTTAATGAGGAGGCGGGTTGGTCTCGGATGGGAACGGGTCGGGTGAGACGGGTTGGGGATAGGTTGATCCTGGCCGTTGATCAACTTGAGATCAACGACTCAGATCTCCTGTGATCAAAGCGACGCCGTTTGGGCGTATTTGACATGGAATGGTTTGGACCGGGTATAAGGGGTTTTTGGGCCTGGATTTGGTCAAGTTTGGGCTGGTCCAGTCTAGTTCTTTCTTCTATTTTTTGTTTTGTTTTCCTTTATCTTTTAATTAACCAAAATCCTAAATCACAAAAATACTAATTAATTCTTAATTGTAGAATTGAGTCCTAAATGCAATATTTTGTATTTTTAATTAATTTAAACAAATAAGGATGCACACACAAATGCAAACAAATAAGAAAAAATAACAACAAAATCCACAAAAATTGCAAACAACAAAAAGACTATTTTATTATGAAATTTGGGAGTAATTTTCTTGTAGGGAAAAAATCACGTGCTCACAACTACTACATTAGCCAACCATTCGGAGTATTTTACCTTCCTAATTGATCCTATTTTTAGGAGTTTGGTTACCTCGTCTTTGATGAATGCATGTTTTACTTCGAATTGAGGCCTCTTTCTTTGCTTTACTAGTTTGAACCTGGGATCGACACTTAGACGATGGGTGGTTATTTTTTATGGGATACCTGTCATGTCTAAATGGGACAAAGAAAAGCAATCAATATTGTTAATAAGAAATTGGATGAGTTTTTTCCTGAGTTTGGGTGTTAATCACGTTCCAGGTATACCTTTCGATCTGGAAGATGCGCGATCAAGGCAGCCTATTCGAGTTCTTCGACTGTTGATTTTGTTGCATCCGACTCCTTGGGGGCAATGAAGGTCCGAGGAGTGAGGAAGTCTTCTTCATCATCTTCGTTCGAATGCTCACAAACCACCTGTTCCTCGGGGGCTGGCCTATTTCCTAACTCATCCTTGATGGGGAGAGCTGATGTTGGTGCCATGTCATTTACCGTGAACATATCCTTTGATGCACGTTGTTCTTCGTACATCATTTTGGTACCATCCTTTTTTGGGAACTCCATCATCTGGTCAAGAGTTGATGGTACCACCCCCTTGTTGTGTATCCACGGTATTCCAAGTAAGGCATTGTACTGTATGTCACCTTTGATGACATGAAATTTGGTGTCTTGAACTGTACTAGACACGTCAACTGGGAGCATGATTTCTCCCTTCGTAGTCTCGCTTGCATGTTGAATCCGTTGAGGATTCAAGAGGTAGGTATGATCTGATCGAGTAGTCCGAGCTACTCTACCACCTTCGCCCTGATTACGTTGGCCGAGCTACCTGGATCCACGAGCACACATTTAATTTGAATGTTATTCTAAAGAAAAGAAATTACAAGTGCATCTTTATGTGGTTGGGACAAGGCCTTGATGTCTTCTTCTCTAAATATAAGGGCGTCCTCGGGTATATGGCTCTGAATTTTCCTTTCCGTTGCGATGGACACTTTGGCCCGTTTGAACACGGGTCCCTATGGGATGTCGGTTCCTCTAAAAATTATGTGAATGATATGCTGAGGTTCTTCTAGTCCGTTCTTTCCGTTCACCTCTCTTATGTGGTTCTTGGCTCAGCTACTGAGGAATTCTCGAAGGTGCCCTTCGATGATCTACCGGGTGACCTCCTCTCGGATATGCCTACAATCCTCGGTCTTATTATCGTAAATTCCATGGTATTCACACATCAAGTTGGGTTTCCTTTGGGAAGGATCTGAATGTACGGGCTTTAGCCATCTGGTATCCTTGATTCAACCCATCGTTGATATGATGTGTGAGACATCAATGTTGAAGTTGTATTCTGACAATCGGGGGTGCCTCCATTGGCCTCGAATTCCTATCAAACCTGTTTTTGCTCATAAGTCCCCTAGAATTTTGACCTCGATCTATTCTTTGATCGTCTCGAGGTGTATTACGCCTTGGGGCATTTCTTCATTCTTCTACATACGGTTGGTATCTTTCCTTGTTTGGTCTCAACTACTTTTCTATAAACCTTTGTTCTTTTGTTATGAGCCTTCTAGGATATACTGAGCCATAGTGGGCTCCTAATTGGCCGTCTTCGACCATGATCTTTGATTGATACCTATTGCGCACATCCGGCAAGGTCACGGCGGGATATTCAAACAAATTTTGTTTTAGCTGCTTTGAAGCTACCGAGCTTCATTCGTTTAAGCCTTGAGTAAAGGCATGTACTGCCCAATCATCGGAGACTAGTGGTAATTCCATTCACTCCATCTGAAAGCGAGATACAAATTCCTTTAGCATCTCGTAATCTCTATGTTTGATTTTGAAAACATCAGACTTCCTGGTGGCGACCTTGATAGCACCAGCGTATGCCTTCACAAAAGAGTCTACCAACCTGTCAAATGAATCTATTGAATTAGGGGGTGAGTTATGATACCACATCATAGCCCCTTTTGACAGTGTTTTTCCAAATTTCTTCAATGAAACGGACTCAATTTCATCATCCTTTAAGTCATTCCTTTTACAACACAAGTACAAGCAGTAATATGCTCATTAGGGTCCGTTGTCCCGTTATACTTCGGTACATCGGGCATTCTTACTTTCTTTGGGATGGGATTCAGAGCAGCATTTTATTAGAATGGTTTAGGTATGAACTTCTTTGAATCTACACCCTTCAGAATCGAGGGTGCACCCGGGATCTGATCGACCCTCGAGTTATAAGTCTCCACCTTTTTATCGTTAGCCTCTATCTTCTTTTCTCCTGATTCAATCCTTTTGGTGAGGTCCTCGATCGTGTTCATAATAGTGTGGTCTGTTGCTAACCCATTGTCACTCGATCTCTCTGGTTCCTGCCTGACTCGAGGAGCCGTTTCCGGTGTTGCGGTGCTTGGAGTTTTTTGTTGACTTTGTAGCTGAGCACTAGCCACTTGTTGTGCTTGCAACATCTCAAAAATTACTTGAAGGCTAACTTCTCTTTCCCGGCGCACACTTTCGTTGGTATGAGAGCTCACATTGACATGCACATTGCGTGAGCCCACGTCGATGGGGATTTGTGCTGGTGCCACCCCTGGGTTTTGTGGTGATAAACCGACATCTACACCGTTCTCTCCATAAAGTCCAATACCATTGTTTTCGAGTTCATTTTCTGAATTAGACATTTTTTGACCTGAAATCAAAGATTTCTTGGACAAGAAAAAGTGTGAAGAATAACTTGTGTTTTCAAAAGACCAGCACCAAAACAATCACTATTATTTTTAGCCCCACGGTGGGCGTCAAACTATTTACCTTGAAAATGGTATTAACAATTATATTTGATTTTGTGATTCTAAAAATATGTGATTTATTTCAATACTAGTTGTTAGGCAATAGATGATAAGTGTAAATAAAGAGACTAAGATATGTAAACCAATACTATCGCGAGACTAAGCCTCGAGTTGGCTGGAACAGAGGCTTTGAGGTCTGGTTAGAGCATTAGCAATGAATAATTGATGAAGAAACAATGATAACAAAGGATTCAAAGATAGCATTTTGCGGTTAATAGTGGACAATAAATGAAGAACAATAACTGAACAAGCAATAAATCTGTAGAGTAATTGTTGAACACGTTTAGGCAAGAAGAGCAAAGAATGTTGTATTGTATTCAATATATATGTCCCTTACAAAATAACAATGGTCCCCTTTATATAGGAGGGAGGAATCCCAACAGAGTAAATGTCTAATAATAACGAGGAAATGCTATTGGTACAGATGTACAATGACGCAGTACGGATTTGTACTACTCTTGCAGACCTGATCAGCCTTAACCATGTGTCCTTGGGAGCTTTCCCGCCTTTCCATGACGATCATCGATTTGTGCTGCTCCGATATTGACCCTAGTGAACCTTCGATATACTCCCTCGAGGGACACATCTCGGGGTAATACTCCAAAATCTGCTTCGAGCTTCTCGAGGTCGGACGTGGGGTGCCACTATAGCCTCAAAGTTGAACTCCCCGATTTTAGCTCTATACATTCTTGAAGTATAGGAGTCCAACACTTATTATCTTATTACGATGGGTTACTAATTTATGTTATTGGTAAATACAATTAATCTATTCGCACAATTTATAAAAATTTTCTAAATAGACATAAACTATCAAAAAATTAGAAATAAACGAAGATATAAGGCATGATGCATAAAAAAAGAAAATAAATATAGAAGGAAAAAGATATATACAAAAAAAAATAATTACAAGATGAGCAATCATCTTAATTGGAAAAGAAAAGTTGTCCCAATTCTCATTATATAAAGAGAAAAATATGAAAGTCATCTTTTGGCTACAAGTGACTGCCAAAATTATTTTAGGAGGAGGCCATCCTGGACTGAAAATTCTGAAGCAAAAGCGAGGTTAACTGTGGTCCACAAGAAAGCCGTTCATAGAGCTCATATCGTGTTTATAACGGAAGTTTGATATTTAATGGATTTTTATTGAATTTGTGGGAATGAGGTCGTGGATATGTATAGATAAGGGTCCAACCTTTTTTTTCTTGTTGGTGATAATACAATCGTTTACCCTTTAAATGAATTACAATTAAATTTGTACGCAGTTTTAAAGATATGTGGATAAATTCAATAATCAAAAATGTTAAATAAACGAATAAAAGGTAAAATAGATAACCAAACCAGTTGGTGACATCGAGTCCTGGCTCGGATTTGAGCTTTACAATAGTTCTGCCCTAGGCCAGACCCTCTATTCAAAGCAAAATGTGTAAGGAGAACTATGATTGAAATAAAAACTTTTCAATAGATAGAAACCAGAGAAATAAATTTTTATTGCCTTAATATGCTTGTTACAATGTGTGTATTGAATAAGAAACCTCCCCTTTATATAATAGGGGAGTTTAACCCCTAGTACAATTTTTAAAAATTTAACCGTAATATCTGGTTGGGTGCGGATATCACTGCTCTCTATTAATCGTGTGCAACCATTTATGATGCTTTCTGAGGTCTTGGAACTCGTTCCAGGTTCGGCGGTGTTGTCTTGTCGAGCCTAGTGGCGAGCACCCTATTCCAGCCACGAACGAAAGAGTTCTCAGATTCGGTCTTTATCTAATACAATCTTACATTGTTTGATTCGTGGAGAACTCAGGATGCGTGCCAACCCTGATTTCACCTATATACAGATAGTCCCCTCGTTCAGAGAGTAGGTTTTGCGAAATGATAGGAAATGATGGATGTTCCCCAGTTCATTCCTTCGTACATTACAATCGAGATGACGAAGAAGCTGAAACGTCCCATTAGTCCCACCGTTTTAACTTCCGACACATTTCAACCATCAGCTTGTCTCCTCCGAATGTGAAACGCCGCGTAATGATTATATTTTTCCTATAAATGCTTCGACCCTTTGTACCTCTTCCACTTTCCAATCTTAGATTTGTCACGGCCCAACCTCGGGAGGTGCGACTGGCGCTCAATCGAGTGATCCCAATTGAGCAAGCCTTTTTAACACATCCTACTCAACTCTGTATGATCAGGGGAAACCATGCTTTCGTTTATATAGGTAATGGGAAAGATTGAACAATCAACATTGATAGTTCATTTTATATCACAACCTTAAATCTTAGTTAAGTTTCCAAGATTCTATATAATTACAATTTAGAGAAACCGGAGTTTAAGATTACAATGTAGTTCATAGACCCATCCAACACCCGTACATAACCCACATAAACGTCTATGGAGCCTCTAAGGATACAAAAGACAATTATGACAATACCGACAACAAGGCCTCGGCTATACCTCAAAAGTGGATATCTATAACAAAAGATGTACAACATAACCCCTTGAAGGAGAAAGGGGAGCACCAAGACTTTGAGAGGAAAATACTCCGCGACGCGTGATCGGCACTGCTCGCTATGGAGCCACCTACATTCATTTAAAAATGTAGTTCCCCTAACAAAAGGGACGTTAGTACCATGGAATAATACTAGTATGTAAAACTAAATACCATCTTATTAGAAAGAACTATCATACAAGAACAAGTAAATCATAGGAGAAAATCAAAAGCTTTAACACAACACCACATCATCAAATAAAAGAATCACATAACTTTCGCACAACTTCCATATCCTTAGTTTGGGGCATTTCATACTGTCCATCATTATTCACAATACCACCGCTTTCTTTAGCGGAGTCCGATCACGACCTGATCGGCTAGGTTGCCTCATTTGAGACATGTACCTCAATCACAATTCATTCTCACTTTCCATAACTCAATATCGGCACAATACCACATGTGTTCGGCATGGCGTCCAATCACGGTCCGGACGGCTAGGCTTCCTTACCAAGGCATTGTTTCTTTCTCATTAATCATCTCTTTTCAATCTTTATTTTGCATATATCAATTCATAGCCACTTACGGCCACAATTATCACATCATTTCCATTTTCAATGTTAACCTTGAAATTTGGGACCATAAGTACATACAAAAGAAATTCAAGTTGTAAGCATAGGTAAGATTTCACATAGTTGGCGCAATCTCGGTTTTAATCTTGGCTTGTAGCCTAGGCATTTCGACACATGGTTCACATTCCTCGCACAACTCCAAATATCAAGAATAGTACATTGCACACATTTAGGCACACCTTTTATGTGTGTACGTATAATTTCAAAACCAGTTCATGTGAAACAACAACCAATACATCAATCAAGTTTTTAGTCTTATCAAATTTGCACATACACCACGGAACTCAATTTCCGATAAAAGTGGGTTTTAGCCATACATACCTCAATAAAGCTTCCCTTAATTTCTTACAAAATTTCTAGACTCTTAGCAACTTCAATCTATTTTATGAGAATTACAAATTGAACCAAGAATTAGAGACATGAGTAAGATTCTAGCTCATTTAAATAATTTATGAAGCACTAACTGTGCACTGTGATTTTAGGACCCTTTTGAGAGAGATTTCTATCATTTTACACATCAATTTCTATCTTTTTAGTTCACAACCTCCCCATATCCTATTATCTTTTATGCTTCTAGAAAAATCCATTCTTATACCCATGAACCCCCAAGCTAATTACTCATTCTAGTATGAATTTCGAAACCAGAGATTAGGGCTCAAGTTCTTACCTCTTGGGGTGAAAGCCGAGCAAATTTTTCTTGAAAGTATTCAAATATTTGGCAAGGTTTGAGAGTTAGTCTCTCCATCTATAGCTCCCTCTCTCACTCTATTTGCAGTAAAAATAACATAAAAGAGGTTTAATGGGTGTTTTTAATGGGATGGGGTCAGGTTTTAAAAGTTAGAAAATAGGAGCCCCGACACAACCTGTGATCGCATATGCGAACACATAATGGACATGCGGCCCGCAAAATGGACCGCAAAAATAGTCCCAAAACCTGAACAAATTGTCTGGGTATGCGATAGAAATGCAGTCCACATACCTATTGTGCGGTTTCATAATGCCACGCAGAACTACTTCTCACAAAAATTCCAAGGGGATTATGCGATCGCATAATTGACCTCAAAATTAACCATCAAATGGCCTGACTCTACGGCGACTATGCGGTCCACATAGCTGTTATTCGACCGTACAATGGACCACAGAAATGCACTTTTCTGGAAAGCAAAATTCTTTAACTTTTTAATGCACATATCAATCCAAAGGAGTCTAAACCGCGACAAGCTTTTACGAATTTCTAACACATGGTCCTACATCCTCCCCCACTTAAGATCATTTGTCCTTGAATGAGGATCAAGGTTCACTCATGATCAATCATTATACAACCTCAGCCTTTATCAACATGAAACCTATCGACAACCTCAAATTTGGCTAACTCCCTAAATTTTCAAAAATTTTGCCAGAGTTTCCATTGTATCTAGGCCTATCCACCTTTCAGAGAGCCCCAGAAACATATCTTAACAGCATATACACATTCCATAGATATAACATAACTTGTAAAACACTAACCATGGCCGCATAGCCAATATATAACCAAAATAGGACAATTTTACAAAGATCAAATCAAAAGATAAGAGTTCATAGGAACCAAGCTCATAAAAGCTATTACATGACTATTCAAACAAATGTGGGCACTTCTTTCTCATTTCTTCCTCAACTTCCCAAATGGCTTCCTCAACCTGCTGATTCCGCCATAACACTTTTACGGAGGCAATTACCTTCATTCTCAATTTCCTGACATGCCTATCAAGAATGGCAACTGAAACTTCTTCATGTGACAGTTCCTCATTAACCTCAATAGTTTCAACTGGCATAATAATGGAAGGATCTCCCACTACCTTCTTCAACATTGACACATGGAAAATTGGGTGTACCAATGATATTTCGGGTGGCAGCTCGAGCTTGTACACTACCTGACCAATCCTCTGATTGATTCTGTATGGTCCGACATACCTTGAACTTAATTTTCCTTTCTTTCCAAACCGCATGATACCCTTAATGGGGGAAACCTTCAAAATACCCAATCATTCTCTTTGAACTCCAAATCTCTGCGACGAAAGTCCGAGTAAGACTTTTGGTGACTTTGAGCATTTTCCAACCTCTCTTTAATAATCTTGACTTTCTCCATAGCCTTATGCACGAGGTCCGACCCTATTAATTCAGCTTCTCCAACCTTGTACCACCCAATGGGAGATCTGCATCTCCTACCATACAACGCCTCAAATAGTGCCATCTAGATACTAGCATGGAAGCTATTGTTATAAGCAATTTCTATGAGCAGTAAATGGTAATCCAAGCTACCCTTGAAATCAAAGAACACAAGCACGCAACATATCCTCGCGCGTCTAAATAGTCCACTCTGCTTGCCCCCCGATCTGAGGTGAACAGTCGTGCTAAGATTTACTTGCGTTCCCAAACCTTGCTGAAATTTCTTCCAAAAGTTGGCCGTGAACTAACCCCCTCAATCTAAAATGATTGAGACTGGAGTGCCATGCAACCTGACTATTTCCTTGATATACAACTAAGCATACTATTCTGCTATGTCGGTAGATTGAACTGTCAAAAGTGTGTTGATTTCGTGAGTCGATCCACGATCACCCAAATTGAGTCAAACTCACGCAGAGTGCACTATAACCCTACCACAAAAATCCATGTTGATCATCTCCCATTTCCATATTGGAAATTCTATGCTTTGAGCCAATCCACCGTGTCTTTGATGTTTGACCTTCACTTACTGGCTGTTCGGACATCTAGCCATAAAGTCTGCCACATCCCTTTTCATATTATTCCACTAATAAACTTCCTTGAGATCATGATACATTTTCGTAGACACTGGGTGCATGGAATACCTAGAAGTGTGAGCTTCTGCCATGATCCTTTCTCGAAGGCCGTCAATATCTGGAACACATAGGCAGCCTTGGTACCGTAGGGTGCCATCGTCCATGCCCAAGGAAAAAACTATGGTCTTGTGTCTATGAATTCCCTCTTTCAGTTGTGCTAACAATGGATCATTGAATTGCTTCTCCTTCACCTCCACCACAAGCGATGATTTAGCCCTATTCTGTACAATAAGTCCTCCTTCATTAGAGTCCGGAAGGATACCTCCCAAACTAACCAACTGGTTAACCTCCCTGGCCAACGGCCTCTAATATGCCTCTAAATAAGCCAAACTTCCCATATATTTTCGACTAAGAGCATCCACCACAACATTAGCCTTTCCCAAGTGATAGAGAATATCAATTTCATAATCCTTGAGTAACTCTAGCCATCTTCTGTGTCTCAGATTCAACTCCTTCTGATTGAAAATATATTGAAGGCTCTTGTGGTCCGTAAATACATCCATATGGACCCTATACAAGTAATGCCACCAAATCTTTAGCGCAAACACCACTGCTGCAAGCTCTAAGTCATGGTTTGGATAGTTCTTTTCATGATTCTTGAGTTGCCTAGAAGCGTAGGCTATAACCTTGTCGTGTTGCATTAACACACACCCAAGCTCGATCGTTGAAGCATCGCAATACACCACAAATCCCTCTGTACCTTCTGGCAGGGCTAATACTGGTGTTGTAGTCATTCTTGATTTCAATTCTTGGAAACTCCTTTCACAAGCATCAGACCATTGGAATTTAATTGCTTTCTATGTCAATTTAGTCAATGGAGAAGCAATAGTAGAAAACTCCACCAGAAATCTCCTGTAGTACCTAGCCAAACCTAGAAAACTATAAATCTCTGTTGGAGTGGTAGCTCTAGGCCAGTTCTTCACTACTGCAATCTTTTGAGGATCAACCATAATTCCTTCCCTGGAGACAATATGTCCCAAGAATGCGACAGATTTAAGTCAAAATTCACATTTTGAAAATTTTGCATACAGTTGATGCTGCTGAAGAGTCTGTAAGGCTGCCCTAAGATGGTCCGCATGGTCCTCTCGACTTCAGGAATACACAAGAATGCCGTCAATGAACATTATCACAAAGAAGTCTAGAAAAGTTTTGAAGACGCGATTCATAAGATCTATGAAAGTTGCTGGGTCATTTGTTTGCCCGAATGACATCACCAGAAATTTGAAGTGCACATACCGAGGCCTGAAAGCTATTTTTGGAATATCCTACTCCCTTATCTTCAATAGATGATACCCAGACCGCAAGTCAATTTTTGAGAAACACGTAGCACCTTGAATTGTTCAAACAAGTCATCTATCCTTTGTAGAGGGTATTTATTTTTGATTGTGACCTTGTTGAGTTGCCGGTAGTCAATACATATCTGTAGCGACCCATCTTTCTTCCTTACAAACAAGACCGGTGTGCCACACACTGACACACTCGGCCGGATGAAATCTTTTTCTAGCAAATCCTTCAATTGTTCCTTTAGTTCTTTCAATTCTGTCGGTGCCATTCTGTGAGGTGGAATTGATATAGACTGCGTGCCTAGCATCATATTGATCCCAAAATCAATCTACCTGTCTGGTAGAATCCCAAGGAGCTCATCTGGAAAGACATCCAAAAATTCATTCACAACTGGTACAGATTCAAGGCTAGGTGCCTGTAAATCGTACTAACTACTACAAAAAAGACCTTTATCGGCAATAAAAAATAACATTGGCGGCAATAACAATAGTCGCTATATTATTTACCGGCAATTGATCTTTCACCGGTGATGCCGGGGTCGGTAAAGCCTTTAGCGGCATTTATGCCAAAAGCTGGTAAAAGTTATGATTTATCGCCACTAAAACTAATCTGCTTTAACGGTAATTGTTTGCGACAATTATTATGGATGCTAAACCCATTCTTAAAATGACTAATAATGCTCCTTTAACGTCCATTTTATAGCCGCTAAATTCAAAATATTTGTCGCTAAAAGTCCATACATTTAGCGGTAATTATTTTGTGGCAATTAAATTGACAACAATATCTCTTTTAAAAACGTATTAGTATGCCCCTTTAGCGTCCATTTTAATGAATAGCAAAGTCAATTAAATTGCTGCTAAAAATTATCTTTAATAGAAATATAATGGTTATGATATCCTCGTATAAACGTCTTAATCCTGTTAAATTGGCAATAAAGTTCACAAGCTATAATGGTAAGTTTAGCCATCATTAAATAATAGATACTACATTCGACCAAAAATTAATGTAAATAACAAAATATATTGATATTAATTCATAAAACTATAGTATATCTCGTTAAATCTTAACGAACAAAAGGAAGAACTAATCCAAAATATTAATATCACAAAACCTTAAAAACTAACTCATATTGTTTGAAGTAAATAGCTAATGTCACTATATAACTAATCTTAACGAATAACAATCTTCAAATAATCTCTAAAACTCTTCGTCATATTGAAATCTTCCACCCGCTAAATTATCGAACATCAGGCTGTATGACCTGAAATTATAAAATAACTATGTCAATAGAAAGTAAATGTTGCCAAACAACAAAGATAATAATAATTTGCGAGGTTTTGAAACTAAAAGTCCATAACCAATCAGTTGGATTATGCACTGATGTAAAATCACCTAAGATAAATTTTTGAAAGATGAGGACAAGTTCATTGCATATGATGAGTAGCATAAAGGGGAATTTGCAACATGCCTCTGTAGTGAGGGCCAAGTTAGCATCATAAAAGGATTTTATTGTTCCAATGACCTCCCAGTAGTCTCTGAATATGTATGCCTTCAAATATAGCATAAATTAGGTAAAACTACATCTAATTTTTCAGTTGAGCAACCAATGTATTCATAGACACAAATTATTTCAATGGGAAGATCCACAAATCTTTACTTGAACATTGTGCTCATTTATAGCTGCTGGTATAATTTCAGAGCCAAAATCATTAGCTGTAGGATATCTCCATTTAAGCAGCTTCAATAATACATCCATCTTGAATACATAAATCTCCATTGAAGCGATATAAGGGGATCTCTTCGCTTCTTGTGGAGATAATCCAATTAGAGTAGTATCTACTTGCCGGAGCACGAAAAAAGAACAAAAGAACAGTAATTAGGTCAAGTCTTATGAATTTGCCTTTCTTCTGTTTTTCCAGTCTCTCATTCTCACAAAAGGATGGTTCATGTTCTACGCAAATGACATGTAGAAAGAAATTAGCGCACATCACAAAAGAAAGAGCTCAACTACACCTACCATTGCTTTTAGATCAAAACCTTTTGGTTTTTCAGCAAACTGGACAACTCTGCCTCTACTGTCAATCTTGACCAGCCCGAAATCTGATGCTCGGCTGAAAAGATGAAGCTTATACTCATCCTAATGCAACCATAATGTGGTATAAAGAGAAGTCCTATTTTTTTTTATTTGCACCGAGTGTCCGAGTCTCTATGAGATCCGACTAATCCCGTGGGGTGCACAGGCCCTCGGCAAGGAGTTTTCGACAAGTGCACCACGGTAAATTCAGGTTTTACCCATTCCGATGGCCCTCAAAAATTATTTGCACCCAGTGGGTTTCGAACTTGAGGCCTTGAAAGGGAGTAAACCCCAAGGCTCAAGTCAATTACCACCAGGCCAACCCCTGAGGGTTAAGAGAAGTCTTGTTTTTACTTTAAAGAAATGTATACTGTATCCGAATATAACATTGAAGTAGAAACATTATTCTCCCTCTTATTTTTGATCACTCAATTCACTTAACGTGTAAAAACCATAGCTAGTTGTTTCTTAGTAATGATGAAATATCAATTCATAGGGATTTATACAGACCTGTCCCCAACTGGTGCACATGAAAGTGTAATATCAGAATTTCGGTCGATATGGTTCCGTTTGACGATTGGAGACAGTTAGAAACTTTTCTTAAACAAGAAATAAGAGGGCGTATGTATAGTAAAATGGACATTATGTCCAGGACATACCTGCACCAAGTCCATATAATCCATCCGATAAAGATGATCCCCTGACAACATAAGGATATTATCAACATCTTGGTTCTTGGCATCTTGCAAGAAGTGGTTTCAATTGTAATCACAAAAGTACTAGTAGTACAAAATAACTAATTCAAGAGAAAATAAAGAAAGTCAATATTTTTCCATAAATTATACCAGGTCAAGGCAAGAGCAGTGGTGGATTAGTGTCCTAAAAAGTGTGAGACTAACCTCAAAAACCTATATAAATTGTCTAACGGCATCTGTGGTTCCTTGAAACCATTTTTTTCTTGTTTCCCCAGGTATCTGAGTTGCAGCCAGTACCTTTTTTCATAAAAGAATTCCTTTCAGTCAGAAAACAAAAGAACAAAATCATCCGATATTGCTACATTGTTGCAAGTTTTATTTGAACAGATCAGTTGGAGCACTAGAAAAGAATTGTGACATCTAGCAAACTATACAAAACAAACATGGGACTCTGATTCAGGTTCTTTTATGAATTTCATAAATACAGTTTCCAACCTCAACAAATCCATCTCCAAAGCTCACACCATTTCCAAAATATGTTCGAGCAATATGATGATTCAAGGGAGCAGAATTGTACTGGGTCATCACAAATATCTTGTTCATATCAATGTTGATACAGTTGCTCATTGGGATGTCTATTAGCCTGTAGCATCCTCCAACCGGTATCTGATATAATGTGGAACAAAATATCAGAATCTTTATACATTGATCGACATATAGAACATCAACTTACAAACTTGTACACCCATTGTCCATCTATTTCTAATGATCTTTTTAAGATATACATCGACAAATAATATAACATGAAAAATCCTAGCACATCATAAACAGAATAGTAAAAACATAAAATATATACAGATGGTCCTATTTCCCCTTACTAAACTTCAGAACAATAAATTCAACTAGGAAGAAATATCAGAGATTTAACGAGGATATTAAGTCATCTATAATATAAGTAAGTTCACGAGCTGCAAAGATAAATATCTTACAGCAAGGGTGGCAGCTCTACTTGTAAGCGGAAATAACTTGGTTCCTGCACCTCCTCCTAGTATGACTGAAGCCACATTCTTGGGATTTGCCCGTCGTCCGCCAAAACATGGTGCCTCTACAGTCTACATACATCTAACAGACATTCATAATCAGAGGCTGATGGACTTAATATATTATGGGCTCAACTAAACATAGTATTTTCAGCATGAAATAAAATATATCAGTAAAACATTAGTTCTATTCTATTCAAAACGAGGCGCCTCTACAGTCGACATACAGTATTTTATAAATTGTGTATCTATTCTTTCAAGCGGAAATGTGAGATAAAAGCCTCCCAGTGTAAGATGGTCGATGTAGCTGGAAAATAATTCCATGTCACGATCGCAAAGCTCAGAGAATCAGATATAGAGAGGAAAGAAGTCACCAATATGCTGAGCTAGCACTTACGTGGAATCAAATAGGTCAATAATTGCAGCAACACCTTGCAAGACCTCTTCTATAAACATAAAAAATTTAATCCATTCAGCCATAAAAAAGTATATAATTATTAATTTAAATAGCCAAAAGTTTTCATAACAGAAAGCAAGCTGGTTAAATCTGGTGGATATTAAAGTTATTTTTTTAGACTAGCTATATAACAAACAAGCTCCTCTTCTATTTTCAAACACAATATCAATCACTCTATTGGCATGCACTGGTAATGCAAATATTTTTCTGTGAGTGCAACAGTGAACGAATGCCAGAAGAAGACCAACTGGAAAACACAGGAAGAGATGAACAAGGAATTGTAAACATTCAGGATGTATTTACCTGGTAGTTCGGGGCCACTTATAAGACGTGGTTTTTCTTTAGGTAAACTATCTTGCCATCAGTAACATCATTGGCCACCAAAAACTTGAGTCTCCCACTGTATGCAAACAAGTAAAACCATTTACAGTGTACCAAATCCAATAAAGGACCATTATAAACATTACCAGCAAAAACCCATTTCTCCGAAACTAACATTAGTAAAAATAAAAAGTTAGCATGAACATCAACCTTCAAGTGAAGAGACTGAATGAAGATGAGTGGCAATTTATGAACCTGAAGGAGATCATAAAGAAAATCTTTACACAATAGAGAACCACCTATAAATATATTACATGTATATCAAATATGGCACTTCAACCGCTTAATGCACTCTCATGACATAAGCATCAGCACCAAACTACTCCAAGAAATGCAGGACCATAGATGACCCACAACTAATATTAAGAACACATGTTATGAAATCTTCACTTTGGCTATATGCACCCGATTCGAGAGGGATGACGTAGGTGTAGACTATCTATATGAACCTTCAATAAACTAAAAACCTGATAAAAGTTTGACTCATGCGAAATTCGAGTCAAACTCAGATAAGTTTACACTTTACATTACATATGGTGCTAAGTAGTCAACAGAGCTCCATATAGTATAAAAGGAATAGCACCCAAAGGTTTTATCCAAGTAGAAGAGCACAACATATGTGGTAGGCGCATGTGAAGATCTTGGATTCTGCCGGGGAACTAAGTTTAGTGTTTAAGTAGAGAATGTTAGAGGAGAGGGCCCATTATCCACTCAGTTTCAAAGCTGGAAACCACAAATTTCTTCATTTGACTCGCCAAAAAATTAGTACACGGGGAATATACCTAAAGTAAATTTCTTATCAAGACATCTTACGATCAGAATCCTATATTTACGCCCATTAGGTATGTTTAAAAACAGTGGTGGGCCTGTCCTTGCCTTCCACATTCGTTTCAAGAGAAGAACTTCTTTAGAAGCAAAAATATTTCCTGCCAAAAGAAAAAGAACAACAACAAAAATAATAACAACAAGCCCAGTGAAATCCCACAACTAGCCCTATGCACTTGCCTAGTGGATTACTAAAAAAAATCTTCACGCAGACAAACTATCCAGCTGCAAAATATTTTGCGAACCTTTTAGCCGCTTAAACCATCAACTAATAATAGAATAAAAAAGTATATATATCATACTCATGCAAAAAGTTTGAACATGGTTGAATTCATATCTCGCCTAGAGGTATTCAACTAAAACATCAATATGCATCAACGACACATAGAAAATTTCTAAACAATCACAAAAATAATTGTAGCCTTAGGAAATATGCAAAGGAATCAATTCATAAAACAATAGAGGAACATAGGAGAAATTAAATTAATCAATCAACTGTCAATGTAACAGCAGCTAGATACCCCAAACGATTTATAAAACACATAAAAATCTATATTTTTCCCAAATCCCAAAATACCATAGTTGATATCAATAACCATAAATTGGTACCTGGTAAGCAAAAAAAATTGCAATAAAAACAAGAAAGTGAAGGACACAAATGATTTCTGCAGCAATCTTTAAACCTACACGAAAATAGAAGTTAAAGATGGATGAGAGGAAGAAGATTGATGACAACGATTGAGCATAATCGAGAAGCAAAGTTTGCAAAATCAACTGTAAATTGATTGCTAGCAAAATGATGGGTAAGAAAGGAAGTTATCTAGAGAAGAATAGAATGTTATCTGGGATTTGAGAAGAAGATAGCGAAGAAGAGGCAAATTAGAGAGTATGCAGCTGCAACTTTGTATGTCCGAGAATAGGGTTTTCTTTTGTTTTTTCATTAGAGCAAATAGTTAATTCTTGTCCAAAATAATTCGAGGGAAAGATTTGTCATTTTGTTTTATACGGAGGGAAAGTTAAAATTATAAAAATTTGATTTCAATTAGTGACTTTTAGTGGATATTTTTTAGTGTTGCTAAATAATATCTTTTACTGGCTAATGCTCATGTGCCGCTAATATTTCAGCTTAAATAATCCATTAGCAATAATAGTCTTATTGCCGCTAAATAATTGCCGCCAAAAGCCTTTTTTCTAGTAGTGTTATAAATGATAGATACACCCCTTCTTGATCATCTTCGCGACCTTAAGGTAAGAAATAAACCGACCTTTTGGCACTACATTATCTCCCTTCCATTCAACAACGGACTCATTAGGAAATTCAAGCCTCATAGTTCTAGTCCGATAATCAAGCTTGGAAAAACATGAGTATAAGGCAATCTATTCCCATTATTACATCAAAAACAATTATCCCTAATTCAACAAGATCAGCTATGGTATCCCTACCACGCACCGTGACAACACAACCCCTATAAACTCAGGCAGCTGTAATTGACTCACCAATCGGAGTAGACACCAAAAATGGCTCATGAAGTTGATCAGGTTCTATCCCAAATTCCATAGCAACAAAAGGGGTAACATAGGGCAAGCTAGAACCAGGGTCAATAAGTGCATACACATCATGAGATTGGACAGTTAGAATAACTGTAACAACATCTGGAGAAGCCTCTGTGGTCTGGCGACCACTCATAGCATAGAACCGGCTACGTCCTCCTAAATTCTGTGCACCACCCCTAGCTGAACCACACCCTGCGGGTGCCGGGGGTACCTTGAGCTGGAGAGGGGACTGAAGATGTAGTAGCTTCAGGAATGGATGACTGTGCGGTGCCCCTACCCACTCCCTGGCGAGATACACGGCAATGCCGCTGAATATGACCCCTCATCCCACATCCACAGCATACGGGTAATTCCAAATAGCAAATCCCTGAGTGCATCTTCCTCCACCTGTGGTATGTGGACCTCTACTGCTGCTGGGATCTCTCTCCTGACCGACCCCACTGGTGGGATCCCCTGTTGCCCTGACCGGGCCTAAAACGTCTCTACTACTGTTGCTGGCTATGCCCTGATGGCGGTGCACTGGCTGAAGATTGTGCAACAGACTGGGATGGCCCTGATGATCCTCCCTTGAAAGCTGATCTTCCCCCACCTAGTGACTCTCCCATGTTGTCCGTAGACCGGGCCTTGCTATTACCCTCTCTCTCCATTTTTTTCTTCTATTTATGGTTATTTGTGGCATGAGCAAATGCTACCATCTTCCCATAATTCATGTCAGAATTCAAGGCAGCTGTAGAAGACTCATTAATAGTAAAAGGGTTAAAGCCCTGAACAAACCGGTGCACCCTGGCCTCCATCGTTGGCAATATATGAATGGCATACTTGGACAGGCAAGCAAACTCAATGTGGTACTCCTAACACTTCTGCTACCTTGCTTCAGATTTTTGAACCTCGTTGCACGGGCTGCCCTTGTCTCAGTAGGCAGGAAATGATCTATAAAGGCATCGGCAAACTCGCTCCACCTCGCCGGAGGGTTCCCCTCCTTACAGGAATCTTCTCACAACTCAAACCACAAGTAGGCCGCCCCTTTCAAATGGTAGGCATCCAACTCCACTCCATCTATATCAGTTGAACGCATAAACCTAAGGGTCTTATGCATCTTATCAATAAAATTCTAAGGGTCTTCTTCTGGATTGGCACCCGTAAACACTGGAGGATCTAACTGAAGAAACATGTTCACCCTAGAACTGGTGGAATCCCCTTGCTGTCCAGATAAACTAGGCACAACATTTGACCTTTGGGTCTGAGAGGCCACTTGCTGGGTCAAGATCTGAATAGCTCCCCTAAGATCCCCATCAGATATACCATAATCTAAAGCTGGGGATGGAGGCGGAACATGAGTATCAATGAGAGGTTTAGTGGTACCCTCCGCAGGTGTAGGAACTCGGATAGTCTGCACTAGAATAGAAGAACCAGGCAGGGTGATAGTAGGGCGACTACCCTCACCCGCAGTATCAAGCAGTGATTTATCAGCCACTCCTGAGGTGACATTGGCTTCTTGGCCAATTCTCTCTTTCTTCTTAGGTGCCATTTACTGAAAGATAGAACAATACGCTAGTTAGAGGGGGAATAGTTCCATAACAAGTCTTGCCGCATGATCCAGAATATCAAAGAATGGTGTTTTTCCTAAATTCCCAAGTAGCTTCCAACTTATAGATGTGGTCGACTACACACTGATAAGAAAGACTCTACTAGATATGGCTCTGAGAAATCCTAGGACACTTCAAAACCTTCGGATCTAATACCAAGTTTGTCATGTGACGACCTCGAGAGGTGCGACTGGAACCCAATCGAGTGATCCCAAATGAGCAAGCCTTTTTAACACTTCCTACTTAACTCAATATGATCAGAGGAAACCATGCTTTTATTTAATTAGGAAATGGGGAAGATTGGACATTCAACATTGATAGTTCATTTTATATCACAACCTTAAACCGTAGTTAAGTTTCTAAGATTCCATAGAATTACAATTTAGATAACCGTAGTTTACGATTACAACCTAGTTCATAGACCCATCCAACACCCGTAAATAACCCACAGAAACGTTTATGGAGCCTCTAAGGATATGAAAGACAATTACGATAACGCCAGTAACAAGGCCCCGACTATACCTCAAAAGTGGATATCTATAACAAAAGATATACAACATAACCCCTTGAAGGAGAAATGGGCTTACCAAGAAATTGAGAGGAGGATACTCCACTACACGCGATCGGCACTGCCTGCTATGGAGCCACCTACATTCATTTAAAAAAGTAGCACCCCCGACAAAAGGGACGTTAGTACCACGGAATACTACTAGTATGTATAACTAAACACAATCTTATTAGAAAGAATTATCATATAAGAACAAGGAGATCATATGAGAAAATCAAAAGCTTTAACTGAACACCACATCATCAAATAAAAGAATCACATAACTTTCGCACATCTTCCATAGGCTTAGTTTGGGGCATTTCATATTGTTCATCATTATTCACAATACCAGTGCTTTCTTGAGCGGAGTCCGATCATGACCCGATCGGCTAGGTTGCCTCATTTGACACATGTACCTCAATCAAAATTCATTCTCACTTTTCGGAATTCAATATCAGCACAATACCACCATGTGTGCGACAAGGCATCCGAGCACGGTTCGATCGGCTAGGCCGCCTTACCAAATCGTTGTTCATTTCTCATTAATCATCTCATTTCAATCTTTTTATACCATATATCAATTCATAGGCACTTAGGGCCACAATTATCACATAATTTCCATTTTTAATGCTAACCTTGAATTTTGGGACCATAAGCACATACAAAAGCTATTCAAGTTGTAAGCATAGGTAAGAGTTCACATAGTTGGCATGACAATCTCAGTTTTAATCGTGGCTTGTAGCCTAAGCATTTCAACATATGGTTCATATTCCTCGCACAACTCCAAATATCAAGAATAGTACATTGCACACATTTAGGCACACCTTTCATGTGTATATATAAAATTTCAAAACCAATTCATGTGAAAAAACAATTAATACATCAATCAAGTTTTCAGTCTTACCACATTTGCAACATACACCACGGAGCTCAATTTGCAAAGAGTGTTTTAGCCATACATACATCAATAAATCTTTCCTTAATTTCTTACAAAATTCCAGGACTCTTAGCAACTTTAATCTATTTTATGAGAATTACAAATTGAACCAAGAATTAGAGACATGAGTAAGATTAGAGGACCCTTTAAAAAGATAGCTCATTTAAGTAATTTATCAAGCACTGAATGTGCACTGTGATTTTAGGACCCTTTTGTGAGAGATTTCTACTCCCTCTGGTTAACAATAAGTGTCCAATTTGCTTTTAGCATGCCCATTAAAAAAATACTAAATTCTATACAAAAATACCTACTATGACTAAACTACCCCTAATTAAACCTTTATTGTGAGGAGTAAGAAAACTTTTTAGGAATATGTATATAGGGTTTATTTTGTAAAAACAAATTGAATTCTTTCTTGATTACATAACTGGACACTTATTTTGAACCAAAATGAAAAAGCAAATTGGACACTTATTGTGAACCGGAGGGAGTATCATTTTACACCCCAATTGCTATCTTTTTAGTTCACAACCTCCCCATACCCTATTATCTTTTATGCATGCCGAAAAATCCATTCTTATACCAATGAACCCCCAAGTTAATTACTCATTCTAGGGCTCAAGTTCTTACCTCTTGGGGTGAAAGCCTAGCAAATTTTGCTTGAAAGTCTTCAAAGATTTGGCAAGGTTAGAGAGTTAGTTTATCCATCTAGATCTCCCCCTCTCACTTTATTTGCAGTAAAAATAACATAAAAGAGGTCTAATGGGTGTTTTTAATGGGATGGGGTCGGGTTTTAAAAGTTAAAACATAGGAGCCCCGACTCAATTTGCGATCGCATATGTGATCGCTTAATTGACACGTGGCCCACAAAATGGACCGCAAAAATGGTCCCAAAAACTGAACAAATTGTCTGGGTATGCGACAAAAATGCGTTCCACATACCTGTTCTGCGGTCGCATAATGTACCGCAGAACTACTTATCACAAAAATTCCAAGGGGATTATGCGATGACTATATGGCCCGCATATTGATTTTGCGATCGCATAATTAGCCACATAGTTGACCTCAAAATAACCATCAAACTGCCTGACTCTACGGCGACTATACAGTCCGCGTAGCTGTTATGCGACTGCATAATGGACTGCAGAAATGTGCTTTTCTGAAAAACAAAATTCTTTATCTCTTTAATGCACAAATCAATCCAAAGGGGTCCGAACCGCGGCGAGCAGAACTTTACGAATTTCTAACATATTTTCCTAATTTGGCATTACGAGATTTCAAGTTTTTGAGTACGAATTTCACAGGGCCTTAAAAGATATTATCCTCGAATTCCCTAGAAGCTTACAACTCTTTTAAATATTCATTTTTTTACCTTTGATCTTCAAATCATCATGATCGTTCTTAAGTTTCTACCCAGATCTTCAACCTACCTTCACACTTTCATATATTTCCTTAAAATCTTCATATCTACCTTCAAATCTTCTTATTCTCTAGATAACGTCGGCTAAGACTTCGAAATCAGTTCCTCAATAGGCTACCTCTTCATCTTCCCACATAGCCACAAGTACCGAGGCTGCTATTCTTGAACTGGTTGTTCTCGAGATGGCTACTCCCGAAGTGGTTCCTCCCAAAGTGGGTGCCACCTAATTGGCCCAGAGCCCTCCATGAAAAGATTTATTCACGGGGGCTGTTCAATCGCAGACGGCTTGATGTTGAGAGGCCTTATCCAAACAAGACCGAGGTGAAGTCTTATCAAGATATATATGCTTTGTCACCGAAGATACCCTCCTCATTGTCCGAGAGGACTGTAAATAGGGAGGTAAGGACGTGGTAGTCCTAGGGTTTGAGGATGATATCACCACTCATGTAGAGGTGTATTTAAGTATTTACACTTTTCCCTTCCCACTAGGCCCGGTAAACCCCAGTTGTTTTGGACTTCTGCAAGAGATACGAGGTGTGCCCTTGGGAAAATCCACCCGTCTCATTGGAGGATCACTATCCTTCTCCGTTACTTTGTGAATAACACCAAGTCTCATTAGTTTACCCTCCACCATGTGCTACATCAATACAGTCCCCAAATTTTGCAAAGGGGACTAATCAAGCTCACTCGCTGGACCAGGAAGGCCCCATTTTCGAGCATTGACGAGGATCGAGGCCGAGGCTGGCAGGGCGCTTCGTTCGGGTAAATACTAAAAATTTGATCCCTTTCATGTAATCTTTCCTTAAGTGTTGAGTCTTTATTGTTTCCTTTCTCACCATCAAATTTATGATCGTGCAGCTGTTGCTCGGGTTCCTAATTCGTTCCCCCAGCTCAAGGAGTGGATCGAAGGGATCTGCAAGTAGATTTCATAAGGATCTTCTTACAATAATTACTATTACGCCCCGAACTTACACAATGCTAACCCTTTCTCTTTCCTTCGTAGGTTTGCCTAAGACCATTGAATTTAGGCTACTGAAAGGGGAAGAGGAAGCATCCCTATCCGTTGATCCCTCCATTATGGGACAGCCCGGGGCTACCACGAGGGAGAAGAAGAAGAGGAAAAGAAGGTCTTCGGGATCCCCGGGTACTAAGGTGAAACCAAAAAAGAGGGCGGCTTCCCGAGCTCCTAAGTCCAAGAAGAGCACCAACTTTTAGGTGCCGGATTCTGACTCACTTCTCCATCTTAAGGATGAGTCTGAAGAAGAAGACATTTTTGTTGCTCACGGATCAACCCTTTCCACGAAGCAGGGAGAGCCGAGGGGGAGAGTCGTGAGGCCGACCTCCTTAAAATCTAGAGGCCAAGATTGAGATGGGGACTGAGACCTCACGAGAAGTCGCTTTTGCTTCGAAGGAAGCGACTAGTGTAATAGACATCATGGAGACGCCCTCATACACCAAGTCCAAACTTGAGAAGGCCCAAGAAGGAAAAGCGAAGTCAAGTGAAGGAGTTCACGGCGTGGCCGACCCCCTTCATTTGTTCTTCAATGTCATGGACTCGTCCACTTTGGAAGATTTTTCTAGTCTGGGCAAACTCGAGGTCCAAGAAAAGGACGTATCTTTGGAAGTTGGTGGGCCGAGTTCGAGCCAAAAATTGGTGAAGTTGTATCTTGCTCCGAGTGTGGACCCCGGCTGTAAGAGAATAGTTATTTTTACAGTCCTGGAGGATGATCGAGTTCTGTCCACTCCTATGGGGATAGACAGATACCTCCGATGCTTGGTAAGTAAGGAGGACCATGTAAAGATGAACGAGGTGCCAGGCAAGGCATTAATACTCCCTCTTGAATTCCACTTAGGTTTCGATATCTCTTACTATTTTCATTGTTCTGTAAGCCTCGTTACTTCACCATGAGAGTTTCCTTTGGTACCGCTTCGAAATTAGGCAGCTCGAGTTCGAGCTTAAGGAGTAGTCCCGGAGAAAGGACAACTTTAAGATCCTCAATGAGCAACAAGACGGGTCCCTCAAAGATCTTTAGGGTAAGCTTGACAAGAATCAGAAGGAAGCTTCGACCCTGAGGCGGGAACATGTAGACCTTGTTGAAAAGGTAAAGGTCTTTGAAGCTAAAAACGAGGAGTTAGTCGTGGTGACTAACAACAGAACCTCGCCGGTCCAACACAATATCGACCAACTCAAGTCGATATGAACGAGGTGCAAGCCATGATGGATGGTTGGAGAAGAAAAATGTACTTGTTGAATTCAAAGAAGGAACCGCCAAGGCGAAACTGTCATCGGTAGAGATCCAACTCCGATTGGCGGAGGAGAAAGATGGCAAGTGGTCTCAACTTAATGATTACCTCCGAGCACAGCTGAGCTCAGTTGTCTCGGAGTGGAACACCCTCAGTAGAGAATACGAGGCAATGAAGTCCAAGTTGGATACAACCTCTACTAACACCGATGAAATAGTGGCCTAATACAAGGCTGATGTAGAGGAAGTCGAAGTCCGCCTGAAGGTAAAGGATGAATATATGAAACGTCTATCTCGAAGAGAGGCCCTCAAGGGGATCCATAGCCGAAGTTTTGACCTTTCAGCTAAGATCGAAGAAGGAAGAAAATTCGATGCAAAGCAAAGAGGCTTTACAAACCGGAAGGTGGCGAAGGCTCTAAGGGGTTCTATGTGATCCGTAGGTTCCGACAGCTATAGAGAAGAGTCGGGCCCTGGTGAATTTTAAGCGTTGATTCCTTATTAATTTTTTAGTTTTTGTCTTATGTACATTTTTTGTTTATTTTGAGGCCGTTTTTATTGGGCTTTGTAAATATATTCCGAAATATATAAAAAATTTCCCTTTCTAGCAATTTGAAGTTTTTACTTTTTCAGCATCTCTTCATAATTTTTACTCTTGAAATGTTTCTAATGTCTTAGCAGAGAATCAACTTTATTTGCTCGAAGCTTTGAAACTTAGTGTGACCGGAAGTTTTTCAAGATGCTTAAGTGATTTTATATAATTTTTTTACTGAGGGTAACCTTTTAGCAGGTTTTGAAGTTTTATAAAGGTCTTACATCCCGATTACGAGCTTCGAACGTCTCCGAGTCATTTTTAGGGTGGTCGTAGTCTTTTGTATTTAGGCACTGCCCAATAGGTTTTGGTGCCTCCCAAATTTAGTAGCTCGGATTGTCCAAATGTTTTTGGACAATAGTCCCCAAGTGGGGGTAGCCCTTGGGCTTGATAGTCCTCAAATAGTGGTAGCACATAGGCTCTTAGGATCCAGAATTTAAGAGGCAAGAAAATGTGTATAGCAAGGCATGACTTTATTTCATTTATGTGTGTAAAGTACATGATCGAAAATGTGGAAAAGCTTGTGTCATGGATAAAGTAGACTATGTGGGAGCAGCTCACATGACCGTTTGACCCTTACAATGAATGCTAACCACTGAGCCTTAGCTTCTAACATACAAGATTTTTTTACTTGCTAAATTTTCCTTTGCTGAAAACCTTAATCGGAGGGTAATGGCCCCCAGTATTCGAGGTCTTGTGGATACTATTGATGGAAAATGAACACCCACTAAGTCCAATTTGAGACTGACATTGGAATCTAAGTTAGCACGCTTTACTGTTGTCGCATTAAAAACGTTGTCGAAAAACCCATTTTGGGACAAATCCGGTTCAAGGAAAAGAGTTCAACGCGTGCTTTTAGACCTAGTAGCCACATCAATTCTTGAGTGTTGCTTGCAAGTGTTAGTATAATTCATAACATGATTAAAAATTAGTTGAGATCGGACCTTAGCAGTTGTACCATTTTAATGTGTCACGTTCCAATTATTCAGTGGTTGCACACCATTTCCCGCTTCTAGTTTGTGTGAGCCTTCGCCGGTAATTTCGATGACTCGATAAGGTCCTTCCAATTCGATCCCAGCTTTTCCACGTTACGATTTTGGGTGTGTAATGTTACTTTCCTCAACACCAAGTCCCTGATCTTGAACTGTTCGAGGTTGGCTCTTCAATTGTAGTATCTTTTGTATCTGCTGTTTTTGGGTGGCCAACCAAACTAATATTGCCTCGTGCCTTTCATCTAATAGTTCTAGGCTTGTGACTTTGTCCTTGCCATTTGACTTTTGGTTGTGTATTGCAATCTAAGGCTCGGCTCTCCATCCTTTACTGGTATCAAAGCTTCAGCGTCGTAGACCAACAAAAATGGAATGGCCCCGGTACTAGACTTCTAGGTCGTACGATATGCCTATAAGACCTCGGGCAATATTTCTTTCCATTTCCCTTTGGCATCGTTCAATCTCTTTTTTAGGTTTTGAAGTATGATTTTGTTTATCATTTCCGCCTGTCCGTTCCTATTAGCGTGGTATGGGGTTGAGAGTATCTTTTTAATCTTGTGATCTTTAAAAAATTTGTTTACCTTTCTACTGATGAATTGCTTCCCATTATCACACACGACTTCGGCCGGTATCCTAAATTGACATATTATATGGTCCCAGATGAAGTCAATGACTTCTTTATCCCAGACCTTTTTGAATGATTGGGTCTCAACCCATTTGGAAAAGTCAGTCTTGAATAGTATGAATTGACCTTTACCGGGTGCCCATGGCAGGGGACCAGTGATGTTCATCCCCCATTTTACAAACGGTCATATGGATAGGATCTAGTGTAGTAGATCCTCCGGTTGATAGATCATCGGTGCGTGTCTCTGGCTACCGTCACATTTTCGTATGAAGCCTTTCGTGTCCTTCTCCATTTTGGTACAATAATTGTCGGCCTTGATTCATTTTCTAACCAAAGACTCTGCCACTGAATGGTTTTCGCAAGTGCCTTCATGAACTTCTCATAAGGAGTACTCAGTATCTCCCGGCACAAAGAATCTAAACGGGCCGTCTAACATTCTTCTGAACAATGCCCATTTGACCAAGCTATATCTGGCAGCCTTGGTATGCGGGGCTCTTGATTCTTTGGAGCTCCAGGGCAGTTTCCCAGTTTTCAAGTAGTTTATGTACTTGTTCCTCCTATCCCATGATAAACTAGTTGAGTTTATTTCGGCATGGCCTTCTTCTACCACTGACTTCATGAGGTGTATGACTATTCCTGAACTGAATTCATTGTCATCAACCGATGAACACAAGTTAGCTAGAGTATCAGCCTTACAATTTTGATCTCGGTACACGTGCTGCAGGGTCCATTCCTTGAATTGATGCATCGTTACATGTAACTTGTCCAAATACATTTGCATTCGTTACTCTTTTACTTCGAACATCTTATTGACTTGATTTACCACAAAGAAGGAATCACACTTAGCTTCGGCCACCTCGGCCCCAAGGTTTTTAGGTAATTCGAGACCGGCAATCATGGCCTCATACTCAGCCTAATAGTTAGTCAATTTCACAGTTCTAATAGACTACCTAACTATATTTCCCATAGGGGGATTCAACATGATACCGAGCCCCGACCCTTTTGCATTCGAGGCATTGTCCGTAAAAAGGGTCCGAATTGCCGAGGTAGACCCCGTGGCTAACAATAATTCTTTTTTCAATTCAGGCACTATAAGACGGTGTAAAGTCAGCAAGGAACTTAGCCAAAATTTGAGTTTTTATGGTAGCTCGAGGTCGATACTCAATATCATATCTGCTAATTTCAACCATCCATTTGGCCAACCGAACCGATAGCTCGATCTTGTTCATGATGTTCCTCTGTTGTAAGAGGTTACGACACATATATGGTGACATTGAAAGTATGGTTTTTACTTTCTGGAGGCGCTAAGTAACGAGAGCTCTAATTTTCCAGGTAAGTATACCTTTTTTCGGCCTCACCTAGAGTCCAATTGACATAGTAAATAGGGAATTGCACACCTTCCTCTTTACGGACTATGACTCCACTTACCGCCACATCTAAAACCGCCAAGTAAAGATACAACTATTCATCCGCCTTTAGAGAGTGGAGAAGTAGGGGACTCGAGAGGTAGCGCTTGAGTTCTTCCAAATCTTGTTGGCATTCCGGGGTACAGGAAAAGTTATTCTTCTTATTTAATAGTGAGGAGAATAGTTGGGTTTTGTTCGAGGACCTCGATATGAACCGACCCAAAAAGGCTATACGCCCGGTCAGCCTCTGAATGACCTTGTCATTGTCCACTACGGTGATGTCTTCTATGGATTTGATTTTATTGGGATTGATCTTGATCCCTCGATAGGATACCATGAACTCGTGGAATTTTCTGGATTTGACACCGAATGCACACTTTTCCAGGTTCAGATCCATATTGTATTTCTTCAATATGTCGATGGTTTCTTGCAAATACTTCAAATGGCCCTCTGGTTGCAGGGACTTGACTAACATATCATAAATATAAACTTCCATTAATTTTCCTATATGTTCTTCGAACATAAAGTTTCTAGGCGTTGATAGGTGGAATTGGCATTCTTTAATCCTAACGGCATTACACAATAGGTGCCTAATTTAGTGATAAAGGAAGTTTTTCTTGATTTCATGGGTCCATCCAAATTCGGTTGTGTCCGAAATAGGCATAGAGAAAACTGAGTATCTCGTCCCCGGCCATTACGTCGATCTTACGATCGATGTTAAGAAAAGTAAAAGAATCCTTAGGGCATGCCTTGTTAAAATATTTATAATCCATACACATTCTTAGCTTATTTCCTTTCTTAGGTACTACCACTACATTGGCTAACCAATCGGGGTACTTAACTTCCCGAAAGGATCCTATTTAAATAGTTTAGATACCTCGTCCTTGATAAATGTGTGCTTGACGTTGGATTGCGGTTTCCTTTTCTCCTTAATCGGATGGAACTTCGAGTCCAAACTCAGCTTATGAGTGGTTACCTCCAGGGGGAAGAAGGGACCAAGTGAAACAATATATTTTAGCTATAAGGAATTCAATGATTTTTTTCCTGAGCATGGGAGTTAATCCTATCCCCAGATTTACCTTTAGATCGGGTAATTTTTTAATAAATATGACTTTCTTCACCCCTCAACCGTCGACTTGGTGGCATCAGAATCATTCGGAGCAATGAACGACCTAGGAGCTCCATAATCATCCTCCTTAACTACTCCTCGATCTTTTGGATCGGTCGAGCCGGTATCGGTAATTTCTATTTAATTTCTTCCTTCCTGGTTGGCTCTATGTTCTTTGATATCGAGATCACGGGCACTGGGATCACCTCGTCGACTGCGAGCATTTATTTTGCGACTGAATTCTCTCTGTAGACCGTCATTATTCCTCCTGTCGTAGGGAACTTTCTTTCCTGGTGCAGTGTTGAGGGTACTTCCCTCATGTTGTGAACCCATGGCCTTTTGAATAAGGCTGCCATGACCCAATTTCCCCTATAGGCCGTGATGGCGCCCAATGTCGTTGCTAAGCATGCCAACGAAAAACTATCACATCCATTATTCATTTTAATACTTTCGAAATCATAAATTTTATTAAGGAAGGAAATCTACAGGAACATACATAATTAGTAGTTTATAAAAGAAATGTAAGGTGATAATAATATATAAATGCATGAGCATATCCTTAAACGCGGTGTCACACATGCATGAGCATTTACTAGGGAGTACAATAATAATACAACATCTACCTGAAATATAAATAAGACAGAATAAAGTAAATAGTATGATGAAGACTATGGTCTGTGATGCGCAGCCTGGAATGCATCTTACCATAAAGTCTCCTCAGCAACTGCACCTAAGTGCCAAGATGACCATCAAAGGAACCTGTCGGATCCTGCACATACGTGTACCTACTAAGTATCTAGCCTATCCCCGGAGAAGTAGCGACAAGGGGCCAACATTGACACTAACTAGTTGATAAGTGGGGATTTGATTACTTATTAGAGACTTTTTGCTTTTGTTTTTGTCCAAAAGCATTTAATTGAGTTCCCGAAAACTGATAAAATATGCTTAATTAGAGGAGTATTGGAAAATAAGCCACTAAAATGAAATTCAACTCAAAAACAAAAATAGGCACAGAAGCTCAAAGTACGGACCGCAAAATATCATCTACGGTCGCGGGTTGTGAAGGAAAGCTTATCAGAGACCAGTACAAAGTGCGGTCCGCACATGAAATGTGCGGCCGCAGAAGCTAATAAATATCAAAAGTTCATAGAGTTCTCATTTCAAGCTCAAAGGAAGTGTGGAACGCATAATTATTGTGCGGCCACAATTGCATTTGAGTGGTTCGCAGAAGAGCCTAGTGCGACCGCACCCAGGAATGTGCGGACAGCGAAAAATGAGAAATGCGGCCGCAGTTCAGAATTTTACAGCCGCAAGATCCAAGTCCTATTAAGCTGAAGCAAAGTGTGGACCGCACATGGAATTATGCGGTGGAAAAACCTTCGAAAGGGTATTTTTGTCCAAAAATTCCAGCTTTGTATAAATAGAATAGTTTCACTTTTTTAGGTTCAAGTTTTGAATATTAAAAGTGCTATAGTTGTTTCTCTTTGCTACTTTATGAAACTTTAGCTTATTTTGGTGATTTAACATTGGATTTTTATATTTTTATCTTTCAATATGAGTTTTATTATCTTTTCTTCTTTATTTTTTGCTACACCCACTATGAGTACCTAGATTTTTATTAGGTTTGTGACCCAAACCTAGTGTGTAAACCTAATGGGTGATTATACTATGCTTGTTTATGAATGAGTGTTTGTTATTTAACTAGGTTCATGCTTCAGTTGTGGAACTAATGGTTGCAAATAATGATTCATGCCTATTTGACTTAGTATCTTCTTGAGAAAGAGAGACCTAGTCTAGGTTAACTTCGCTAACAAGGAATTGGGTCAATTGAGAGATTGATTAACCCAATTAAAGGGTTCAATCTAGAGATAGTAACAACCCGACTTCAGCTCTTATAAACCATTTTGATAGATACCCATTTGGACTTGAGAAGGCCAAATTGGGCAAAACCACTTTCTGTCCAAGAGGTATTGAGTGGGCAATCAATAAAATAGCATAAAAGTCTTTATCCCATTAGGCAAACACCCAGGTCATGATCACAACCCTAGGCCGTTTTATATCTTTGAAAAACATTCAAAAATAATCATCTCTAGCTTTTGCACTCTGAATATATACTACTAACTCCTATTATAGCTCCCCATGGATTCGATCCTGACTCTTTATTGGGTTTTATTATTACAAACAATCATTTCTTACCTCATTAGAGGCATGCATTTGGGCGTCATTAATTTTTGGCGTCGTTGCCGAGGAGCTAAAAATAGATTTAGCTATATATTTGATTTTGTGTGTGAATTGTCTTCTTTTCCTTCCGTGTTACCGATTTTTGTGAAACATTGTAGGTGCAACAATGACTCTCAACAATGATCTACTCGGAAACATGCATATGGGGGATGTAGACTTGGAAGATGACCAAGTTAAAGAGGTTCCTCTTGAATCTCAAGCAAATAGAAGAGGTTGGAAGCCTCAAGACAATGTCCTAGTCATACCACCACATCCACCAAGAGTGGCTCCAAGCCGGTGTTTTCTAATGAGGGGTATGCAAGTTCCATAGCCCCACTCCGCATTAGGGTGGGAAAATTTCAAATCACGAATGTAATGCTCACATTGCTAGACAAACGAGGAGTCTTCACTGGGGCTCGGAGTCAAAATGCATACAAACACTTGAAGGGGTTTGTGGACACTTGTTCGGGGAGTAAACAGACAAACGAATTTGAGGATGCTTTAAGGTTGAGGCGATTTCCTTTCTCTCTACAAGGGGAATCCTAAGATTGGTTAAAGAGATTGCCAAACCTCTCCATCTATACATGGGATGACCATGCGAAGAAATTTATTTCCAATGTCTTTTCTCCTGGACATATGACTACTCTTAGAGCCGAATAAGTCGATACATGAAATATGGGAGAGGTACCATACAATGGTGAAAGAGTACCCAAATAATAACATGATGGAAGCTATGGTTCAACAAACTTTCTATCGGTTGATCAATATTACCAATTAATGCGTGGTCAACCAACTTGCAGGTGGAAATTTCATGACGGTTCCATATGCATAAGCTTGTGAGATTTTAGATGAAATGGCGGATACTTCATCGGCATGTCAAAGTAGAGCAAATATTCAACAAGGTGATCCGAATGTGTCTCATCTACATAGAGAATTGCATGATCATGGTCAAGCCATTGCCGAGTTGACAACTAAGATGAATCAATTAGCCAATGCTCAACTTCAACAAGTGCAAAATGCTAATCAAGTCAATGCAATGGAGGGAGTTAGTATGATGGTTAACAAGAGACGGAAAAGGGTCCGCAAGTGCAAAACTGTGTAGAGAATTATGTGTAAGAAGATAGTAGGTTTGATCAAGATGAATTGTACAATGAACAAGAGGAAGAAGTACAATATGTGAACAACTTTCAAGGGAAAAGAAACAACTATCAAGGCCTGAATCAACAATAATGGCAACCTAAAGGTAATCAAGGTAATTGGAATTCTAACAACCAAGGTAATTGAAATGGTGGTGGCAACCAAGGAAATTGGAATGGTGGAAATAACCAAGGCAATTGGAATGGCAACAACCAAGGATATTGGGGTGGTAACAACCAAGCAGAATGGAACAAAAATTAAGGCAACCGGGGGTCGGGCTTTCAAAGGCCCCCGATGTATCAACAACTGAGCAATCCGCCTCTTTATGCTTCCCATGGTCCAAGTTCTTTCAATAATAAGATGAGATGAATTTAGAATATGTTCAAACAAATGATGGTGAAAAATGCCGAATCTGATGCCCAGCTAGCCTCACAAAACACATCAATTCGCAACTTGGAAATTCAATTGAGGCAAATCTCTCAAGCTCTAAACACTCGTCCTAAGGGGCAACTACCAAGTGACATGGTGGTGAACCCAAGGAATTGTGCGGTCGACAGATATATAGGTTAGGGCATTTGGTATAGCTAGATTGTGCAGACCATACTTGAAATTGTACGGTGCGTAGAAATTCAACCACGGCCGCAAAAAAGTGTGTGGGGTTGTAGATCGAGGCATTCTCTATCTTCAGAGAGTTTCCACTTTTGAGGTATCCATTGTGCGGCCGCACTCAAAATTGTGCGGACCGCACTTCAGATGTGCGGTTGCACTCAAAATTTTGTGGATTGCAAAATCATCACTGCAGCCGCACTTGTAATTGTGCACATGCACTTTCCTAACCTGCAGCATACTTTATTTTGCAGTTTTTTGCTATTCTATACTTAAACTTTAACAGCCTCTTATTGTTGTTTATTGCAAAAAAATGTTAGGTGTCGTAGTCCTAGTGATATGTCAAAAGGGGAGAGGTGAACCCTCTTGAGGCCAAGGCAAGAGCACCTTACCAGTCACCTTACAAAGAGCTATATACCAAAAGACGACATGAAAGTAAAGCTGAGCCTAGTGAATCAAGTTCATATGTCCCGTCTAGAGAAGCATCGGAGGGCGATTCTGTTCAAGAATAGCGTGATGCTCAATGACAACCACATTAGCTTCAGGGGATATTTCTACTTCGAGACGAGCCCTCTACCTCTGGGAGTACTTACGAGGGTTCGAAAGGTGACCGTCAGGATTCAGGACCCTCATCTACACATACCCCTAATACACCAGCTACTACAGTTGATGAGGATGACAGTTCAGATGATGGACATTTGGGTGATAGAAGATTTGCCGGCCTTGATATGTCAGAGAAGAAAAAAGTTTGGGAAGATAGGTTCGTGAGCCTGACTGCAGTGAACAGATTCTACGACTGGTGGCCGCAGAGATCGCTCACTCTTGAGTGTCAGTTTGTATTGAAAGATTTTGATAGATACAACCCGTAGGTGTCGAGACAATTCTGAGAGAAAAAGGGTGGACATGGTTCACTCAAAGTGTGGTGGATGCCAAAGAGCACTTGGTCTGGGAATTTTACGCCAACATGGCACATATAAAAAAGGGGAGCAAGGTGATGAAAGTGATATTCGATTAGAGCAACATGACTGCATATTTAGGGTTTGAGGATGTGGAGTCGGTACAATATCTGGAGAAGTTCGCACTCAGTCATGCAGCTCGCCCAAGGCTATTTAAGATTCTGGCAGATCCGGGACCATCATCACCATGGATCATAGAAGGGGTTCCTATTCAGTGGAGCACCCTCAATTTTAAAGTGAAAGGATGACAGACATTTGTGTGCATTCGATAGACCCAAGCCAAAATGAAACCAATCTCCCAATCCCGCGGATAGTTCTAGTTGCTTCCACTATGGCCGGGTGCCCAAACAATGTAGGTGCCTTGATGTCGGCCAATATGTCTCTGGTTAGAAGGCAAGGTGAAAACTCCGACCCGTATCCTAACGCTATCACGGAGTACCTTACAGATACAGGGGTGGAGTGGAAGAGCTTTGACACAAAGGTTCGGCCAAAGAAGCCCTTCACTTGGTATTCTCATAAAGACCCGAGGAACCCGAAGAATAAGGGTCAGTCGACTACTACCATAAGCCAGTCTGAAGAACCTTTGGTGATAGTTGCAGATTCAGCAGACATGCCTTCTACCTGTACAACTGCCATGCCTCTACCTCCTTCTTGCGGGCTTTCAGCAGCAGTACCCTCCACTTCTACTTTGAGGTTGGTGCCTATGCCTGCTCATCCACTCTCTACACTACGAGTCTCCCAGCCACTGGCGAGCCTCAACAACTGTATGCAAACATCTACTGCAAAGCTTGCTAAATTATTTAGTGCTATTGCATCAAAAACATCTATGACGGCACCCCAGATTCCTCTGACGGTGGAGGACACATTGAAGAAAATTTTGGAAAACCAAAGACCATCATGGACACTTTGTTGGCACATGGAGGAGTAATATAGGAGCTTGGGAAATAGGTAAAGAAGATGAGGAAATCTAGGTTTCCAATAAATCAGTTGACAAGTTGAGGAGAGAGGTGACTTGGATAACAACAATTGGTGACCTTCCATTTGATATGCTGATGGAGACAAATCCAGTAGCACCACCAACACCAGTGGCCAGTCTGAGGAGCTAGACCTGGCTGCTGACACTTGTGAGATAGTGCAACAGATGTTCGTCAACCCATCCACTCCCAAAGTCAAGGATGATGAGATCCAATTACAGGAGTTTGAGGGCAGTGACGATGCTTTGGACACAGAGATCTCCAAGGCCACATACGGAGTCCTCTTTACTCTTATCCTTCCTTATTCTTATTTTGTTAAGCATTTGGGGAAAATTCTTATTTTTATTTGGGGATCGGAGTTTATTTGATATTTGGATGATTTGACATTTGGTTTGTAATAACTGATAACATTTTCCTTTTTCGTTTTATGATGTACATATTCTTCTCTCCCTAAATTGATGCATATATTTTCTCTCTCCCTCTCTCATTTTGTATATTCATTTATGCTTTTAGTAGATTCTTTATTTTATTTTCTTAGTAGTCAATGTTTAATTTAATAGTTTCTTGTTTACTCTAATAGCTTCTTTTTAATCCAGTAGTTTCTTTTCATGTCTAAGTGCACAATAAGTCTTTGGTTTTTGTTTACCTTGAAAATGGTAATTACAATTTGATTTGATTTTGTGGTTCTAAAAATACGTGATTTATTTTTATGCTAATTGTTAGGCAGTACAACCTAAGTGCGAGACTAGAAAGTAAGATAAAAGCTTGAAGATAGTGTGATACATGAACCAAATGACTAAGAATCGGGGCCTCAAGGTCGAGCTAGGTACTAAGTTGTGGATGGCCGATAAAGGACTAATAGTTTTGTGAGATTTGATGAAGGCTCTTTATGATCAATAATGAGTAATAAATGAATAATAATCAATGAAAATGTGATAAATACAAGTAATATAATAAATGTAAGCAACAGAATCAAGGGAGAATGTGTTTACGTTAGAGAGTAGAGAATGTTCTTGTATGGAATGTTGTATATTGTGTGTTACAAAATGATAAGGTTCCCCTTTATATATGAGGAGGAATCCCAGCATGGTACAAGCGCATTTATTACAAGGATATGAGGCTGGCACAACCATCTAATGCCACGGTACATGCTTGGACTAGCCCAATAGACTTGGTCAAATTTAATCATGTGCCTTGGGAACTTTCTGTTTGTCAATCATAGCCATCGATTTGCACTGCCTCGAGGTCGATCCCTAAGAACCCTCAGGGTAGAACTCGAGCTGAGCCTCGAGGATTCAAGGGGCGGTCTTATGAAATGCCATAATGACCCCAGCCGTATACAATTTTCTTAATGTCAAAATTATTTCCAAAGGTAGTTTTTGTGTAAACCGGGTGACTCTTCCCAATGATGGATGGCGTGAAAACCTTATTAAGGGATTGAGTCCGTTTTTAGTGTTTAGATAAAAATAGTAGCTATAATGAATAAAAGACCTAATTGAGTCAGACTCGAAGAGTCAAACAAGCTTCACTTGGTACCAACACACTTAACTACATACTTATGATTAAAATCAAGTTCTTGGAACAAAATAGCTCTAGTTAGTGACCTTCTGACTTTTGTATTGACTCAAGCAACCATCGAGAGGTTTATTTCGAACCACTAGTTATTTTCAATGTTGAATAGGGGTGTCATGGGCCCTCGAATCTATCCTATTTAACAATCTAGTTGTGTGAGAGGTGAGATGTTTTTGTTGCAAGTCCAAGTACCCGTGCGAATGGTCTAGAACTTGCCTCGGATGTGTGTCTAAGCATTTTAAGTTTTGCTTGGCTTGAGAAGTGATTGTAGGCTCTCCTTGACCCGCTTGTAATTTTTCATGTCCTACCAATGTTGTTATACCTAGTCAACCCAGTTGATCCTAAAACCTTTTTCATTTGATAGCCATATTACAAGCCTTTACTCATTGTGTAGTGACCCTCTCTTGCACCCGAGCTTTCCATAATACTCTTGAGAAACAATTGGCTAAAACATATGTTTGGGGGAGATACTAGGAGTTTGAAAGTGGTATCAAGGCACAAAAAGAGAAAAGAAATGAAGAAAAGGAAAGGCAAACAAAAATAAAGAAAGAACAAAAAGAAAAATGCAAAAAGAAAGAGAATAAGTTAACGAGTTGAAGGGATTCAAAGAAAAGTAACGATGCAAAGCATGGAGAAAAAAAAGAAGTAGAAAATTTATATAATGACCAAGAAAGAGTGATTTTAAGTCTCTCTAGTTCCCCTAAGGAAAAAGAAAATGCCTCAAAGAGTCAGAAAAACATGAGTTGAGAAGAGAAAATGGAGTGCTTAAGGAAAGATGAACCCCTTCTATTCCAACATATCCAACCTTAGTCCAAAAGCCTTCATTACATTTCTAAAATTCCTCCATGATTTTAAGCCGAGTGAACTTACATTATTGGCAATCTATATGAGGGGCAAGCATATGGTACTTAGAGTCGTACTTGGGACATTCTTTTGAGAGAGATGAGCAAACTTTTCACAAATCCTTTAATTGAGTGCTACATTCTTAATTGAGATATGCTAACGGAGAGTAGAGGGGTAGGAGATTGGGATCCACAATGACCTACATGAAAGAGCGAGCTTCCTTGATGAATAAAGTCATCTCTTGATGCTCAAGCGTCACATTAGAACTATTTGTGCTTAAAAATTCAAATCATTTCCGTGTTGATAATTGATAAGTGTTGTGGGTAATTGTTGGTCCCAATTGATGTATGATTGATGCATCATAGATTAGCTGAAATAGCTCTTAACTTGTGGAGGTGGAATTACCTTATTTGCTCGAGAACAAGCAAAAGCTTAAGTTTGGGGGAGTTAATAAGTGGGGATTTTAATTACTTATTAGCGCCTTTTTGCTTTTGTTTAAGTCCAAAAGCATTTAATTGTCTTCCCATAAACTAATAAAATATGCTTAATTGCAGGATTATTAGAAAATGATCCACTAAAATGAAATCTAACTCAAGGGGGAGCGAGCTGAACTCAAAAACAAAAACAAGAACATGAGCTTAAAGTGCGGACCGTAGAATATCATCTGCGGCCGTAGATTGTGAAGGCAAGCTTATTAGAGAACAATGCAAAATTTTTCCGCACATGAAATGTACGGCCGCAGAAGCTAAGCAAGATCATAAGTTCAGAGAGTTCTCATTCCAAGCTCAAAGGAAGTGCGGACCGCAGAATTATTGTGCGGTTGCAAAAGATTAGCTATGCGGCCGCAATTGCATTTGTGGGGTCCATAGAAGAGCCTAGTGCGACCGCAACCAGCAATGTGCGGACTGCAGAAAATGAGAGGTTGGGACGCGATTTAGAATTGTGTTGCTGCAGGATCCAAGTCCAATTAAGCTGAAGCAAAGTGCGGATGCACATGGAATTATGCGATCGCAGAACCTCCGTAAGGGCATTTTTGTCCAAAAATTCCAGCTTTGTATAAATTGAATCGTTTCACTTTTTTAGGTAGGTTCAAGTTTTTAATATTATAAGTACTGTAGCCATTTCTCTTTGCTCCTTTAGGCAACTTTAGCTTGTTTTGGTGATTTAACATTGGATTTCTATATTTTAATCTTTCAATATTAGTTTTATTATCTATTCTTCTTTATTTTCTACTACACCCACTATGAGTAGCTAGATTTTTATTAGGGTCGTGACCCAACCCTAATGTGTAAACCTTATGGTTGATTAATTTTATGTTTGTTTATGAATGTGTGTTTGTTATTTAGCTAGGTTCATGCTTCAATTGTGGAATTAATGGTTGCAAATATTGATTTATCTATATTTAACTTAGTCTATTCTTGAGAAAGAGAGACCTAGTTAGGGTTAAAGGGTTCAATCTAGAGATAGTAACACCCCGATTTCAGCTCTTATCAACCATTCTGGTAGATATCCATTTGGACTTGAGAAAGCCAAATTGGGTAAAGCACTTTCTGACCGAGAGTTATTGAGTGGGTAACGTAGTGTTGTGAGCTATAATACACCCCAATCAATAAAATAGCTTAAAAGTATTTATCCCATTAAGCAAACTCCTAGGTCATGGTCACAACCATAGGCCTTTTTATATCTTTGAAAAAACATTCAAAAACAATCATCTCTAGCTTTATACTTTTGGATTTGCAATCCTTAGTTAAATTTAAAAGTAAAAACAATACCCTATTTGTGGAAGTGCAATCTTGATATTTCACGTACTCACTCCAAATATATAATGCTAAAAGAAGGTGATAAGGCTCGGCCTAATATGTATGTAATTTCGAAGTCAATGATAATTTCAATTAATTAAGCCAAAGTCCTAAGTCTACCCGGATATAAATAAGATTTAGCCACGTATAGACTCTCGTAACCTCGTGCATATATAGCACCCAAAACTAGGAGCACATAACAATTACATTCTTTCACCTTATGAGCGCCAAGAATGGAATTTGAAGGGATTAGAGTTAAGAGATTACATACCTTGAGAGTGGAGATGGAAAATTGCAAAAGTCTTGAAGATGTGAGATAATTTGAATTTTTAGGGCTTAAGTAGTGAGGGAATTCTGTTTTTGGAGCACAGGAATGATTTTTCACGCTTTTCAGGGCTTTTTGTATTTTTCACTTACCTGACACTGTGCGATCGCGGGGCACTAATGCGATCGCATAGTGTAAAATATGTGGGCCCTTGCGTTTGACTGGTCAGATTAAGCGATCGCATAGTGTGTCTCTTACCTACTGAAATGCGATCGCATAGTGCAACAGTCTGTCGCACTGCAATTTTGCACCAGCTACTGCTTTGTGGTTGCCCGGTCACCCCGCCCTGCTCAATTCAACTCCAAAAAATATGAAACTTGGCAGATTCGTTACAAATAATATTCTAAGCTATTCTAAAAAAGAAAATTTCAAAAAAAATTAAAAATTTTAAAAAACGATGGGTTGCCTCCCACCAAGCGCCGCATTTAACATCTTGGCACGATGCAAAACAACATTATCAGTTTTCTCGCCACTTGGATGATATGAACTGGGCACCTAGCTTGGAATCAAGCTTGTGACCACGAGCGATGGGGGGTGGTAAGTTGATGATCAAGCCAATCCTTAATTTCTTCATTTTGCACTTCTTGGATCTCATGTGAGGAATGTCACTTTGTTTTCTTGTTTTCTCAAATTGTAAAATGTATGGCATGAGTTTTTCCTCCTCACAATACCTCATTGACTCGTGTAGTTCAATTTCTATATCACCACACAATTCCAACGTTGAAAAAAGCTTGGAATGTGACTTCAAGCCTTCACTTTGCAATTTTTCTATTTTGACATTCCCTTCTCCCCCCGAACTAGAGTCAATCTCAACCAAAGTTGCATTTACACTAGTTGACTCTAATTCCATATTTTTCTTGGCATCATTAACACTCATGGAGTCGGTTGGCGGATGTTTAATTCTTGATTCCTTAAAGTAAAGCTCACTTTCTTCCTCGGAATTGGACTCTTCTTGGCTTCTTTCCACACTCTCAAGTTGGTGGGCATATTAAGCCTCAACCAATATTTGCTTTTGATCTTCCAAAGTGCGGATGTGTTCATCATTATAAGCCAAGATCTGTTTCAAGTCCTCGAGTGCAAAGTTATGCTTCTCCTCATTTTCAAGAATGGTCTCCAACATGAGCATCATTTTCTCATTTTGATCATTTGAGAGTTCTTCTTGGTTTTGATCAAGTGCCAAGGAAGGATTTTCAACTTCAATATCCAAGGAAGGTTCTTGGCTATCATTCACTTCCGAGGCTTTTTGAACCCTTAAGGTTTCGATCATTTCATCCATTTGTGAGTGCAACCTTTCAAGTGCCAAGTCATTTTGAAGACTATTCTCCAACAGCTCCTCCAAGGCATTTTGATCCTTGTTTCATTTTTCAAGTAAACACTCCAACATAAGCTTGAACTCCCCATTTTGGCCATGCTCAACTTCTTCCACTTCCATAACCCTATAATTCTCATCACAAAAAGTAAAATCATTATCGTAGTGTAACGACCCGGCTGGTCATTTTTGAAATTTATGCCCCGATCCCACATTAACTATTTTTCCCAAGTTTCATTTCTACTATTTTGATTTGCCGGGACGCTCGGTATTGGATTCGGAGTGTTTTGGGACACTTAGTCCCTAAATGAGAGCTTAAGAGTTGAAAAATGGTTCATATTTGGAACAGTGTGAAGACGACCTCGGAATGGGAATCTGATGGTTCCGTTAGCTCCGTTAGGTGATTTTGGGGTTGGGAGCATGTTCGGACTTTTATTTGGAGGTCGGTAGCTTATTTAGGCTTGAAATGCCGAAGTTTGAAATTTTGAGGTTTCCGGTCCAATAGTGAATTTTTGATCCGAGGGTCGGATTGGAATTCCGGAAGTTTCTGTAGCTCTGTCATGTCATTTGAGATGTGTGTGCAAAGTTTTAGGTCATTCGGACGAGGTTTGGTTAGGTTTTTGATCGAAAGAGTATTTTGTTAGAATTTGAAGTTCTTAGGCTTGAATCCTTGATTTAATAGGGTTTCCGGTGCTGTTTGAGGTGTTTTAAGGATTGGTACAAGTTCGAATAAGGTATTAGGTGGTATTGGTGCTTTTGGTTGGAGTCCCCGGGGTCCCGGTATGATTTCGGATGCTCAACGGGCAAAGTTTGGAGTTAGAAGGAAAAAGTTGTAGCAGGCTTCTGGTATTTTCGCTTCTGCGGTCCTAGAGCCGCAGAAGCGGAGCCGCATAAGCGGCTTCTTGACCACATAAGAGGAGCCGCATAAGCGGCCATTTCTTCACATAAGCGGAAATACCCCGTCCGAGGAGAACCGCAGAAGCGGTCTCCTTCCCGCGTAAGCGGAACCGCAGATGCGGTATTTAGTCCGCAAAAGCGGTCCCTGCCCTCTTAAGTTTAACCGCAAAAGCGGTTATTCCCACCGCAAAAGAGGGACCGCAGAAGCGGTCCCTGGGCCCCAAAAGTAGAAATCACAGGACTGAAAAAGGGATAATCCGAGGGTTTATTTCAAAGTTAGAAAAATTAATTGAGGGCTCGGGAGAAGGCGATTTCGAAGAGAAGATCATTGGGTAACGTTACTTTGATCCCTTCTAGCTATATTCCATCATTTCCTAGCTAAATCAACCATTAGAATTCAAATTCAAGGTCTAAAAAATGAGAAAAATGGGTGAAACTTCTTAGGCTTAATTTTGTAATTTTGAGTGGCCATTTGACCTCCGATTTGGGAGATTTTGATATGGTTAGACTGGTAAGAAAATGAGGGTTCTGAAAACGTGAAAATTATTTGATTCCGAGATGTGGGCAGGAGGGGCATTTTGGTTATTTTACCTATTTTCGCGCCCTAGCTTTAATTTCAATAGTGGAATCAGTTGTTTGCAATATTATTTACGATTTGTAATTGAATTGAATAGATTTGGGCCATTTGGAGTCGGATACTCGTGGCAAGGGCATCNCCTTAGGATGTGATAATTGGTAATTGAATGCCTTGTACGTGAGGTGACGAGCATGTACTTGAGCTAATTGTTGAAACCCGAATTTTTACTTAAATACTTGATTTGGATTCTCTTTCATATTTGCCTTACTTTACTTGCTATTATAGCTTGTGCTAGCGTAGAAGAGCATGTTTAATTGATCCAAGCTGGCTATTTGTTTAAATTGTCTTAACTGTGATTACATGGAGCATGTTAGGCCAGTATTATTTGATGCCCTGTATTGTTATACTTAAATTTCTGAATATTTCTCTGATGTTGGTTGCGCATTTACATTGGGATTACGGATGCGGGATTCCGGGAGTCCCCCTTGTTTGTTTACTTTGGGACTAGGGGTTTGATTCCCGGGAGATCCCCCTGCATTTTTACTTTGGGACTACGGGTTTGATTCCCGGGAGATCCCCCTGCATTTTTACTTTGGGACTACGGGTTTGATTCCTGGGAGATCCCCCTGCATTTTACTTTGGGACTACAGGTTTGATTCTCGGGAGATCCCCCTGCATTTTACTTTGGGACTACGGGAGGGTATCCCGGGAGATCCCCCTGCATTTTTACTTTGGGACTACGGGACGGTATCCCAGGAGATCCCCCTGCACACTGATGATTGGACTACGGGACGGTGTCCCGGGAGATCCTTTGATATTGATATGAGATTCGGACTACGGGACGGTATCCCGGGAGTTTCATTAGACAGTTGAGAAAAGGGTTACAGGACGGTATCCTGGGAGACCCTCGTCGGTATTCTTGAAATTTAGCTGTATGTACTCTGTGTTTCTGTTTGATCTTGTAGTACTGTATTTTGTTGAACTGTCTTATCACCCCGCTATGTTCAATAGTTTTTCATCAGACTTCAATACTGTTAATATTTTGCTGCTATATTATTTTTGCCTCAGTAGGGCCCTGACCTT
>MU664589.1:0-25296 GCA_026770625.1 Nicotiana glauca
AATCCTAAAATACTATATTAAGTAAATAAGAACAGAAATTAAAAGAATCAGAAACATATATGCAAAAGAAACAAAGAATAGAAAGATGAAAACACTTAGCTTTTTGTCACTAGACAGTCTACTAGCCCTCAAGATTCACAAGAAGTAAAGGGGAAGTTTAGCGGCAATTTCCTTTGAATTTTGACCCACTGGATGATTTTGAACTCTCTATTTGAGCCGTTTCAGTTGGCTTTTAAACTCAAGACTTTCAGAATCAAGTGCATGATGGCAAGATGGTGGTTTGGTATGATTTTGAGCCAGATTAGGTAAAGTAACGTTCGCCGGAGTTAGGGTTCCGGCGAAACGTTTTTGAATATTTGAGCAGGTGGGGCTATGTTTGAAAGAAACAGAGTCAAGGGGTGGAATCAGGACCTCTAGGAGGTCCGGTGGTGTTATTTGGGGGTTGATATGTGGAGGCGGCGTCTCCCGCCGGTAGGGTTCCGGCGGGGTTCTGGTAAGGAGACGAGGCGGCTAGGGAAGGAGAAAGGGTAAGTATGAAAAATGTTTTACGTTTCAGTATATTAAAAGGCATTAACAAATTACAACCGTCCGATGAATTATAATGAACGGATGAGATTTCCTGGGCACCAAACGGTGCCGTTTTGTTTTAATGAAGCTGGCCACTATAACCGTTGGATTAGATGATCAAAGGATCGGATTTAATTCCCCAAAACGGGGTCGTTTGGGTTTAAGGCTAGGCAGACCGGGTAAAAAAAAATAATTTTTGGGCCTGGGTATTTTTCGTTTTGGGCTGGTAATCAGTCCAATTTTTATATTAGTCCAAATTATTGTATTTTCCTCTTGTATTTTTGTATTTTTTTTTGTATTTGTATTTATTTTCTCTTTTATATTTGTATTTATTTTTTCTGATTTTATTAAATTGTTAAACTTAATTAACTTCTATTTTATGGTAATTTTTCAAATAAAGCACAAAAATGCTATTTATGATTTTTCTTTTAAAATGAATTTATACTAAAATTGTAAAATTAAACCCCTAATGCATGTGCATATTTTTATATTTTTAATTATCATTCACAAAATAAAATGCAACAATTAACACCAATTTCAACAAAATCCAAACAATTGTAAAATAATAAAGAAATCATTTTATTTGAAACTTTTGGAATAAAATTGCTTAGGGCAAAAATCAGGTGCTCACAGCTGCTGATGAATGTAAAGAAGGCCAGTGATTTTATACGTGGAAAAATATCACACAAGGGGATAAAAAAACCAAGACCTACACCTGTAGGCTTTAAACTCAACTAACTTGTAATCCACATATTACAAGCCACTTTACAATACTTCCGATTGCAAAGACTTCAAACTAACTTGTGATGCACCACCACAAGCCAGTCTATAACTCTCCTAGTTACAGAGGAATTAACTTGTGACTATCCCTAGTCATAACATAAACTTCTTAAGTTTACGAATTTGGTTTATTCCTAAGACAGTGCTTCTGAGAAAACAAACTAGGAATTACAATGTAGAATGATAAAAAAGGTTACAACACAAATATGGACATATATAAAACTTGGTTAGAAACTGATCCTTAGTGGAGTTGTCTTCTTGTTCTTGATGCACCAGTGACCTCTATGCACGATGAATGCTTTTTCTTCTTTTGCCAAAAATAACTGAATGCACAAGAGAAGTGTATCTTTCACCAGGTTGTTTTATCACAAAAGATATCACAATAGGTAGTGATGTCAACTCTTGGTGTACTTCTTCTCAGTGAGAAGTGACTGCTGCACTGTGTGCACAATCGCTTCTGGGTAGTTGCGTTCCAGCTGGATAGTAGACTTTGTACTTCTGTCAGAACATACCAACGGACCTGGTCCTGATTATGTTCCTCATTTGTAACATTTTCCAGATGGTCACTTTCTTCTACTACGCTCCAGCTGTTTACTTGACCTGTGCTTTTGTCAGAGAACCCCAAGGGAACAGGTCCCTATTGTGTTTCTCTTTATATTTATTTTGTACATCCACTAATTTGTTCTATTGTCGGAAACGTCTAAGGGACCAACACATTAGGCTCTTGTTGTGTTCCTCCATTCGCTGATTTTCAGCCTTTGAATAGTTCCATAAGATGTGTATCCTGTGGGACATGATTCTCTATCTGGTTCTTAACAACAAGTTTTTTAGATCATCAAAACATAAGAAGCATAAGGCTAAGTTATTGAAAACCCATCAATTTTCCCCTTTTTGATGATGATAAACTTAGGCATGAAAGGCATTTGTTTAGATCAGAATTAACAACTATCCAGATGAGGAATGAGAAGCAGTTCCCCCTTAATCTTAGAACTCCTTGATCAACTTACCCCTTAACCCTCTTCTTCTTCTTTCATTAATATTCTTTCTCTCTTTTTGCATCATTAAAAAAATCAACCAGTATAGCGAAGGACACAAGCAAGTAATAAGCATAAAGATCTCTGACACAGCTAGCTCATGCCACATATGTGCATACAACATGACGGAAAAGAGAAGCCAGAGGAACACATTATTGTACAAGCAATGAAAGGGATGTTGTTTCATTAATGTTTACATTGGACTGAGTAAGTCAAGAGCAATAATGGTTAATTTCAACATGCCATCACAAAACAACAACAAAAAAAATAAAAGCAAAACAACAACCATAGAATGTTGGAGCAAAAGCAACTTGGCACTAAGAGGATCCTACGAGACAGTCGAAGAAGGAGGCTTGGAGGAAGAGACAGCAATGGTTTTGAGAACCAGGTCTAGTCTAGCATTTGCAGCTAGTTGTTCATCAAGTAATTGAGCTCGAAGTCTCTCGTTCCTTTCTCAGTCGGGTGACCTCCTCATGTACAGAATTGGGTCCCTTAGTCGCTTGGCTACGTTGAGTTTCCAATATGGCATTTCGAGCCCTCAACCTTCTCAATTCCTCAGAGGCTACATTTTGAGAGTTAATCAGCTGAGATATGGTCAAGATTCTCCCACCAGCTCTTTCTATACATTCACACTCTTCTAGAGTGGTCTTAGAGAAGGACTATTTGCGTGTGCCCACTCTAGGATTCCCTAAGGGGACCTTATAAAAACTGAGCACCTGAATTAGGAGAAAGCCACAGGGTAACCCGTGATTTCCACCTTTAAAATTTGCCACTTTCTGCATGTGATCAATCATGATGGATGGCAAATTGATTGATACAAACTCGTCAAGTGCTTCTATTAGGACTATGTATGATATTGTAGCAATAGAGCGCCTCTCAGAGCGGGGTAAAAACACTTTATTCACCATCTCGAAGAGAAGCTGGTACTCAGGAAGCAACACCTTTTTATGCAGATGTTCCCCCTGGTGAATAGCTTGTTCTTTCATAATGGCTCTCCGAAAGTTTACTCCACAGACACCCTTAACTAAGTTCATACCTTCATATGGAATTCTGAGAACCTTGCCCAATGTTAAAGCGTCGAGCCCAATGTCTACTCCATTTACAAGAGCACAGATGTACTCCCCCTCAATAGTGAAAAGAGAAGCGTAGAAAGCTTGTACAACATCTTCGTAAACTAGAGGCATTCTCTCTTCCAACAAGTGTTCCCATTGTTGAAACTCCACAATCTCCAGAATTTGACGCATCCTTGTCATCCCAAAATTGCTGGATCAATGTACGTCCCCATAACACTTTCTGAGTTCTTAGTCTCTGCTGCCAAAGACCACCATCATTGGTCATAGACCTTATTGGACCAGGTTCCTTCATAGTTTCCTTTTTTTGTTTGCTACACCCTTCGACAGAATTTCCTTTCCAGCTTGCTATCCCCACAGTATTGTCTTCAGACACAATTAGCTCAATCTGACTTCGTTTAGACTTGCTGGAATACTTCACAGATGACCCTTTCTATTTCTCAACAGTTTTAGCGAATGCCTTTTCCATGGACTGCTGAGTTGTCATAGATTGTTGTACTGAGGAACCGGGTTCTTTGGAAGCATTTTTGTCTACTTGGTTTACTGACCCACTCTTGATGAAATCCTTTGTATTCATTTTCCTTCTTTTTATTGGCTTGACACTCCTCTTACTTTTATGAAATGAGGACTCGGAGCTGTCTTGCTATAGTGACCTAATAGTGAGGGATTTTGAGGAAGACCCTAAGATCTTGGATTGAATGGGGGGGGGGGGTACAAGAGTGAGTTTGCATGGAAGACAAATAGGTTCATCAAAAGGCTTTTCTAGGAATATCTCACCAGTCAAAGACTCTAGGAGTTTTGTAGTTCTTCCATTTTCTAGAAGTGAGATCTCTTCCCTCTAATACTCAGATGAGAGATAAACTTCGTTATTCGTTAGACTTTCAGCAGCTATGGCCATGATATTGTAAGCTACTTCCTTTTCAAGTGACTGCTTGAGAGTCACCGAGTCTAACATGGAGGAGTTTATATACTGGTCAGGATCATCCTCATGGGCTTCTGAAGCCTGAGAAATGAAACCTTATGTATGTTCTTTGGAGAAGTCATATGATTGACTGGACATAGGGTTCTCAAAATAATGGTAAACAGGGTTTAGCAGAAATGGGAAGACAGTAGGAGTGGAGAAGAGACCAAAAGTGTGTAAAGTGGTAGAGTGCGTGAAACAGTGATGAACTGGAATTGATTTCAAGGAAGGTGATAAAATATGAGAGGTGCTAGAAGTTGTAGACTGAGATGATTGTTCAATCGCCATTAGATGAGTACTTTGCAGACAAGTAGCTAGAGAGAGTGAGAGATGAAGAGTGGATCCTAACTATACAACGAAGAAGAAGGTTCATGACTTGTCGTGGGAGGGAAGAGAAGTTTTATTGGAAGAGGGGATAATAATAAGTGAAGAAAGAAATAGGTTTTGAATAGTCCTAAAGATAGAGGTAGGTTTGTGAGGAAGTGTTACCATGCGGAGGAGGTCAACGGATTTGACGAACAAGACATGACGCTCAGAAATTGGAAAGTTAGATGATGTGGCAGCTGAATCACAGGACAATTATTATATAGTTTTTTTAGAGAGGGCATGAAAAATTAAGCACATTACTACTAACTTGAGATACAAGAACCTGATACCAGAGTAATCTTTTGAACAGGGTTCTAACAGCTCCCCTTTTGCAGCTCGCAACTGTACCTTTAGCTTCTATGATCGTCATGTGTGCTTACCTACAATGGTATTGATGTGAGTCAAGCTTGGTCAGAAAACACTTTAGCTACCTTTACCTGAAGGTGTCTTATGCAGTTGCCAGAAGGAGAATCAGGTTCTTCATTGGATTCTTGTGACTTGTCTTCACCTTGATTCACTGGAAATATTCTGTACTTGAGGCTTTGATGCAGATATCTGGAGTTTTGGTTTTTTGTTTTTCAAGGCTTTCCACAAAGTAATCCCTTCTTCATATTGACCCTCAGAAGTGGATTTCACCCTTCAATATGTTTGCTATTTCTCTCCAGTTGTTGATAAGGCCATGAATTATCCCATGTGCATTTTGGTTTACCAATTTGAGACAGAAGTTGGTTGAAGAGGGAAACTTGAAGGTTAATTTGATTTCCTACACTTTGTGTTCTACTGCTTGTGTAGTGCCATGAGCTGCATCTTTACTTCTTCCTTCAGCTTCATTGGTAACAAGTAGCGTGGCAGGTTCTTTATGAGACATTGAAAATGATGTTGCCTTGTCTCTGCCTAGTCTCCTTCATCTTGCTCACTTTGTATCCTCCTGATCTGATGTCTCAGAAATTTCCCAGAGATAGGATTGGTTCATCATATTAATCCTCAGGGTTTCTTTCTTGATAGGGGAGAGTGTCTTGTGGAATATTCCACGAGCATCTCCTGCCATTTCGTGCTTCCTTTGTTGGAGGCCTTTTGGCTTTGTTTTTTTGTGGGTTGTCCCCAGAAGGATTCCTTCACTCGGCTATTTGCATTGAGCTTCCTAAGCTGATCCTTCTTGTTGTCAGGAGCAAGACATTCTCTTCCAATTTGTGGTTCCTGGCGAGTATTGATTTAGGAATGTCTTGGTTTGACACCTGTTCTTAAGTAGAGAACAATATTTATTTCTTTTGCCTAGAGTTTTGGTGATTCCATTGGCGATGAGCACTATCCATGCATTATTTTCTAGTTCCATTTTTTTTAATATTCACTGAGAATGTACCATTTACTTTCTTTTCACGGATACATTCCCTTCCTTTAGGGCTTTCAGTGAGGAGCATTTCATGATGTTTTAGCTGCGTGCTTTAGGCATTCATTGTCCATAGTCCATTGCAGTCTGCTTCCTGCACATGCACGTCACATATTAGATTTCGGAGCCCAAACTAGTTTGGGTACCTTGTTACTATAAAAAGGTTGAATGAGGGAATTCCTAGTCCATACAGGCAGCATCCGCTTTTTGCGAGTGGTACCTGGTCCTTTGCTAGTAGTCACTCTATCAGTGAACACTTTGTTCTTCTGAGCAGACTGAGTCCTAGCTTGACAATTTTCTTTAAAATGCCCGTTGTTTCTATAGTGGGTGCATAGCTAGTTATCAGGTACAGTGACATACTTGCTGTATGGGTTGTAGGGAGTTTTCTCCCTTTGGAACCCGATGGCCTGCTTGTTCCCACTATTGTTGAGATACATGTTGAGATACATGCTAGTAACAACATCTGAGGACCAGGTTTACTTTAAGGATTTCTCAAGATCATTTCTTACTCTCTCCGACTCTTCTTGGAGTTGTTGATTCCTCTCAAGTTCATTGCAAAGACTAGTTTTTACAACAATTCACTCCTTCTCCAGCAAGATGTGCGACTCACTCGCTACTTCCTTCCCTTTCCCAAGACTCACATTCCTATGTTCTCCTATTGATTTATTCAATGGTTTCCTCTAGATCAACGCATATCACGAGAAGGTCGTCTCTTTCCTCTTCAGTAGAGGCAATTTTTTCTTCTAATGTGTGTTTCTTATTGTTGAGACCTTCTATTATTTCTTTTAAATCAACAACTACTACCATGATATCGTCTCTCTCATTCTCCACACTAGTTATTTTTTCATTCAGGGCCTCCTTCTTTAGTTCAAGATTAGCTATGGTCTCATTTAAGTCCACTACACAGACCACTAGATCATCTCTAAATTGTTTGGCCTCTCCAAGTTCTATGGTTAGGATCTCCTTATCATTTACAAGACTATAATAAGCATCAATTAAGACATTTGATAAAGACCTTAGTTTCTTTGAAGAATAGGTTTTCAGATTTCTCTGAACATCCCTGAAGTTTACCTCATCGTCTTCATCTTCTTCATCATCATTATCTGACTGAGCCATTAGTGTGAACAGTGAGTTGTACTTTGTTTCTTCAATTTCCACTACCATCATGGAACTGTTTTCTGCATCTGATTCCCTTTTGGATTCACTTGAGGAGTCTCCCCAAGCGGCAAGAGCCTGCTTAACGATATTGTCTACAGTATTTTTTTTGATTGAATCTTTTCTCTGGAACCGGGTTCCTTTTTCCTGCTTTATTAGGATTTTGCTTGTACTACTCCTATTTCATTAGTGGTCAGTCTTTGATGAAATGCTCTGACTTTCCACATCCGTAACACAGATTGTTGTTCCTTGCTTTACTTGAACTGCCCCACTTTGGTATGTCACCATTTCTTAGAACCATTTTTTGAAATCTCTTCTTAGTAAGATATGCCATGTCGCTATCTTCAACACTTGAATCACTCCTTTCAACTTTAAGCACCAGGTTCTTGTCCTTCTTAGGCTCTTTTCTTTCACTGTCTTTCTTTCTTTTCATCTCGTATGTTTTTAGATTACCAATCAACTCATCTATGGTCAGAGTCTGTAGATCTTTAGCTTTCGTGATGGCATTTACCTTACTTTCCAAAGACCCACGTAGAACACTAAGAATTTTCCCCACAAGCTTGTTTTGGGGAATGACATCTTCAAGCGAGTGAAGCTCATTTATGATGGAGGTGAATCTACTGTGCATGTCTTATATGGACTCATCATCCTTCATCCTGAAGAGCTCATATTCTGTGGTGAGCATGTCAATTTTGGATTGCTTGACCTGGGTGGTTCCTTCATGAGCGGTTTGTAATGCTTCCCATATTTCTTTGGCAGTTTTAGAAGCTGAAACTCTGTTGTACTCATCAGGTCCTATGCCATACATCTAGATTCTCTTGGCACGGTAGTTCTTTTCTACAGATTTTCTGTCAATGTTGTCGTACTCTCTTTTTCCTTTAGGCTCCATTTACTCTGTTTCTTCAATCTTCTTTATGGGAATAGGTGGACCATCACATATAATGTCCCAGCTTTGAATCTTCTGCCATAATGAAATCATTCATCCTGGTCTTCCACCAGCCGTAGTATTGACTAAATTTGGGAAGTCTATAGGTTGATTGTCATTCTTCAAAGCTTGGTGGCGCAGCCATTGAGGATTTCTCATAGGTGTTATCCTGATATGAGAAACCTACTCTTATACCAATTGTTAGCTTGTATGAGTCCACCAAACTATAGAGTACTTGGTCTTCTATGAAATAATACTTAGAATGCAGTAACTGCTGAATGTAAAGAAGGCCAGAGATTTTCTACATGGAAAATACCACACAAGGGGATAAAAAAACCACGACCTACACCTGTAGGCTTTAAACTCAATTAACTTGTAATCTACCTATTACAAGCCACTTGGCAATACTTCCAATTTCAAAGACTTGAAACTAACTTGTGATGCACCACCACAAGTCACTCTATAACTATCCTAGTTACAAATGATTTAACTTATGACTATCCCTAGTAATATCATAAACTTCTAAAGTTTACGAATTTAGTTTGTTCCTAAGACAGTGCTTCTAAGAAAGCAAACTAAGAATTACAATGTAGAACAAAAAACAAGATTACAACTCAACTGTGGACACACATAAAACTTGGTTAGAAACTGATTCTTAGTGGAGTTGTCTTCTTGTTCTTGACGCACCAGTGACCTCTATGCAGGATGAATGCTTTTTCTTCTTTTGCCAAAAATCACTGAATGCACAAGAGAAGTGTATCTTGCACCAGGTTGTTTTATCACAAAAAGATATCACAATGGGTAGTGATGTCAACTCTTGGTGTACTTCTTCTCAGTGAGAAGTGACTGCTGCACTGTCTGCACAATCGCTTCTAGGCAGTTGCGTTCCAGCTAGATAGTAGACTTTGTACTTCTGTCAGAACATACCAATGGACCTGGTCCTGATTGTGTTCCTCATTTGTAACATTTGCCAGATGGTCACTTTCTTCTGCTACGCTCCAGCTGTGCACTTGACCTGTGCTTTTGTCAGAGAACCCCAAGGGAATAGGTCCCTATTGTGTTTCTCTTTATATTGATTTCGTACAGCCACTGATTTGTTCTGGACCAACACATCAGGTCCCTGTTGTGATCCTCCATTTGCTGATTTTCAGCCTTCGAATAGCTCACATGAGATGTGTATCCTGTAGGACAAGATGCTCCATCAGGTTCTTAACAACAAGTTTGTTAGATCATCAAAACATAAGAAGCATAAGGGTAAGTCATTGAAAACCCATCACTACGTAAAACAACCTGAGCGAATATTTCTTCTACCCGGAACTATGAGCTGGATCCCCTAGGAGAAATGGTTTTACCTGAGTTAAGGTATGTAATGTAGCATGAGCAAAGAGTACTTCTACCTGGAATATGAGCTGGATCCCCTTAGGCAAAAGGATTCCACCTGAGTTAAGCTGTATAAAACACCTTCAGCGAAGAGTACTTCTACTCGGAAATATGAGCTGGATCCCCCTAGGTGAAAGGGTTCTATCTAATTTAAACTACGTAAATCACCGTGAGTGAAGAGTACTTCTACCGGGAATATGAGCTGGATCCCCTAGGCGAAAGGGTTCTATCTGAGTTAAGTTGTGTAAAGCACCTTGAGAAAAGAGTACTTCTACCCAGAATTATGAGTTGGATCCCTCTAGGCAAAATGGGTCTACCTAAGTTAAGCTACGTAAAATAGCCTGAGTGAAGATTACTTCTACCCAAAAATATGAGCTGGATCCCCCTAGGCAAAATGGTTATACATGAGTTAAACTAAGTAAAATACCCGAGCGATGAGTACTTCTACCCGAAATATGAGCTGGATCCCCGCTAGACGAAAGGATTCTACCTGAGATAAGCTGCATAAAACACCCTGAGCAAAGAGTATTTCTACTCGAAATATGAGCTGGATCCCCCTAGGCGAAAGGGTTCTACCTAAATTAAGCTACGTAAAACACCTTGAGCGAATAGTACTTCTACCCTGAATATGAGCTGGATTCCCCTGGGTGAAAGGATTCAACATGATTTAAGCTGTGTAAAACACCCTGAGCGAAGAGTACTTCTACCTGGAACTATGAGCTGGATCCCTCTAGGAGAAAAGGTTCTACCTAAGTTAAGCTGTGTAAAGCACGCTGAGCAAAGAGTACTTCTACTCGGAATATGAGCAGGATCCCCCTAGGTTAAAGGATTCTACCTGAGTTAAGCTGCGTTAAACACCTGGAGCGAAGAGTACTTCTACCTCGAACTATGAGCTAGATCCCCCTAGGCGAAACGGTTTTGCCTGAGTTAAGCTATGCAAAACATCTTGAGCGAAGAGTACTTCTACTCAAAACTACGAGCTGGATCCCCCTAGGTGAAATGGCTCTTCCTGAGCCAAGCTACAAAAAATGGAGGTGTGAATAATAGTGATACACGCTAAAAATAAAAGAAAATGGAGATTTTAAGGAGCTTACGCTTGGTGACATTCATTCTTTTAGAATCGCCATTCTGCATTTCTTTGTTCCTGCTTCAAACAAAGAAAAATTTGTGAGTTTTCAAAGTGGTGGTTGGTTTGTGGTCGTGATGCCTTGAGTAGTTTGATTCACAGCCACTGTTGTCAAAGAATCGATTCTGTCAGCGTGGTACCGAGATGCTCGACTGCTTTGTATCATTTTATGGAGACCTTGGCTTTCCAATGTTGCCCCCCAACTATTTCATACCTAGGTGTCGAGGGTACCGCTACCCTTGTCTCTAAGGCAAGGATATTTTTTTTTAAAATCAAGCTCAGTTGTCTTGCGCCAGTATCAGTTTGTGTCCGTAGTACTTATCAACATTTCTCATAAAGAAGGTCTTGCTTAGGCGACCTTTATAGTTTCTTTGTGACACTTTGTTCGCCTTATCAAATGAGATCACAGATGGATTCGTGCCTTCGTCAATGCCATATATGCCCTAAATTGTGCTCGATATTACGGGGAAACTGTCGCCAGTTTTGCAACCCTTTCTTTGCTTCTATTTTGATGTAGGATTAGACCAAAAGGGACTCAAAGGAAAATTATGGGTAAAAACAGAATAATAATTGGAAGCAAAAAAGAACTGTGCTTAAACAAAAGGTGTCCCTTTTGGGGAAAGGAATAGGGAGACTTATCTGGAGGTATGTGTCGACTTTAATGAATCGTGACATGCATTTTGGACCGGACGCCTGATCTATCAGAGCTGTCTAATTCTCAAAATCCGACGCAAATATTCATCTTGAAATTGTCTTGGTTGTGCTCATGCCGGAGAATTAAAGACCCTCATTCTTTGAGTAGCGCCTTTTGAAGGTTTTTGCTAACTAACCTCTCTCATTTTCTCTACTAAACTTCTCCTTATGGTGCCCATCTGGGTTTTCACCAATAAGACTCTCTCATTTCTCTGCTCACTATCGCCTTATAGTACCCGTACGGGTTTTCACTGATAAGACTCTCTCATTTCTTTTTCTTCTTTTTCTTTTTTTTTGTTTGACTAAGATACTTCATGAGGGAGGTTACCCAAAGCCTTTGGCATAGGGACTTTAAACATTCTCAAAAAAACATCGATCAGAAGTTCTTGAAAGGTAAAAAGGCGAAATGAAGCTTTGAACTGAATTACAACTTTTGGAACTGTTTTTATAAAAAAAACCATGAAATAAAAGAAACTTTTGCCCTAGTTTTGGAGTATTCGGAATATGGATTTTTTATTCTGATGGGACCGGACCCAGGGTAAGGCTGCCTACGTATCATTTCGGAATCAGGTCAAACATAGTTCAATGACTCCGAAGCTTTATTATTTGAGTATTTTTTCTTTCTTTCTTCTTTTTTACAAGTACACAGGTTAGAAGGTGCAAAAAAAGAAGACAAATACGGCTAAAAAGGGTTAACAAAAGAGTGACATCGATTTGAAATAACGAGCAAATGATAGCCTTCGTCATCTCCGTCTAAGAAAACGGATGCGCAAAAGTTCTACAGTGACCATATGTCAGACATAATATCTTTTGACTGCATCTGCATTAATAGTCATGTCTGGTACCCGTCCTTCTTCATATACCAAGTGGAGGGCCCGTTTTGGTAACACTTTCTTGATGATGTAGGGTCCTTGCCGGTTTGGTGCGAACTTTCCTTTAGCTTCAACCTGGTGCGGAAGGTTGCATTTCAAAACTAGCTGGCCTACCTCAGACTGCCTTGGGCGCACTTTCTTATTGTAAGCGCATGCCATTCTTTGCTGGTATAACTGGCCGAAACACACTACTGCTAGCCGTTTTTCATCGATTAACATCAGTTGTTCTAACCGGGTCTTGACCCATTCAGTGTCTTCAATCTCTGATTCCATAATAATTCTGAGAGAGGGAATTTTGACTTCAGCGGGTATTACAGCTTCAGTTCCATATACAAGAAGATACAGAGTTGCACCAACAGATGTGCGACAGTCGTGCGGTATCCCAAAAAAACAAAAGGCAACTTTTCATGCCATTGCCTGGAACCTTGGATCATCTTCCTAAGAATCTATTTGATGTTCTTGTTTGCTGCTTCAATGACTCCATTGGCTTTTGGCCGGTAAGGGTTAGAAGGGTTATGATGATTTTATATTATTCGCATACCTCCTTTATCAAATGACTATTTAGAGTGGTTGCATTATAAGTGATAATGGTCTTTGGGATACCAAAGCGACAGATGATAATAGAATGAACAAAGTCTACCACTACTTTCTTGGTGACTACTTTGAAAGTGATGGCCTCCACCCACTTGGTGAAGTAATTAATTGCAACCAAAATGAATCTATGCCCATTTGAAGCCTTCGGATCGATTAGCCCAATAACATCCATTCCTCAAGCAACGAAAGGCCAAGGAGAGGACATGGGATGCAACTCCGAAAGAGGCAAGTGAATCAGGTCACCATGAATCTGGCACTGGTGACACTTGCAAACAAAATAGAAGCAATCTTGCTCCATAGTAAGCCAATAATACCCTACCCGCAGAATCTTCTTTGCCAAAACACATCCATTTATGTGAGGTCCGCATACCCCCGAATGCACGTCGCTCATGATCTGTTCCGCTTCTGTGGCATCTATGCATCTCAACAAGTTTAAATCTGGGGTCCTCTTGTACAGAATTTCCACATTCAAGAAGAAACCACTAGCGAGCCGCCTTATAGTTCTTTTTTGATCTCATTTGGCATGCTCTGGATATTCTCTTGTGTAAGGAATCATTTTATGTCAAGATACCATGGTTCACCATCTGGTTCTGTTCAATTGTATTATGATAACTGTGTTGATTCCGAACTTGGATTTCTAGTGGATCAATATGAGTGTTGCCTGGATAAGGGAGCATCAAGGCTAAAGTAGCCAATGCATCCGCTAGCTCGTCATGAAACCTTAGAATGTACCTGAACTCGATAGATTTGAATCTTTTGCTCAAGTTTTGCACACATTTTTTGTATAAAATAGACTTTATGTGTCGAGTCATCTATTCGCCCTGGGCTTGAGGATAATCAAGTCGGAATCTCCCATAACCAATAGTTCGTGCACTTCCAGATCGATGGCCATTTTCAGACCCATGATACAAGCTTAATATTCTACCATATTATTGGTACAGAAGAACCAAAGTCGGGCCGTTGTATGGTAATGATCTCCAATAGGTGAGATGAGGATTGCCCTGACCCCAACTCCTTTGATATTGAGAGCCCCATCAAAATATATTTTCCATATAGGGTTATCGTCTGGAAGTACTTCCTCTATTGAGTTGACCTTTTCGTCTGGCAAGTATGTGCTAAGTTTTATGTACTCATCATCAACTTGATTCTCTGCCAAAGAATCTGCCAAAGCCTGTGCTTTCATTGCTGTTTGAGTGACATAGACAATGTCGAACTCTGTGAGCAGGATTTGCCAATTTGTGAGCCTGCCAGTGGGCTTTGGCCTTTGGAAGATTTACTTTAAAGGATCCATTCTGGATATGAGGTAAGTAGTGTAGGCCAAAAGATAATGTCTCACCTTCTGAGCGAACCAAATCAAGGCACAACATATCCTTTCTAAAAGGGTGTACTTAACCTCATAATTTGTGAACTTCTTGCTCAAATAATAGATTGCCTGTCCTTTTTGCCTGTTGCATTATGTTTCCCCAAAACGCATCCAAAGAAATTTTCCATCACCGATAGATATAAAAAAAAGGCCTACCAGATTCAGGTGGGACCAGTACATGGGGCTTTGACAAATAATTTTTGATCCTGTCAAAAACTTTTTGGCAATCATCCGTCCACTTGATAGTGGCATCCATTATTAAAAACATAAAGATGGGCTCACATGTGGTTGTGAGCTGAGAAATAAACCCACTGATGTAGTTCAACCTCCCGAGCAAACTCATGGCTTCCTTTTTGTTCTTCGGGGGTGGCAGATCTCGAATGGGCTTTATCTTAGATGGATCCAATTCGACACCTCTCTGAATAACTATAAAACCGAGGAGTTTCCCAGATGGAACCCCAAATGCACACTTGGATGGATTAAGCTTAAGGTCATACCTTCGAAGCCATTCGAAGAACTTTTTCAAATTGCACACGTGATCAGCTTGTGTCTTTGATTTTATGATGATATCATTGACATATACTTCAATCTCCTTGTGCATCATGTCCTGAAAAATGGTGGTCATGGACCTCATGTAAGTGTCCCCTACATTCATTAAACTGAATGGCATGACCCTATAACAATAAGTACCTTATGGAGTGGTGAAAACGATCTTTTCTGCATCATCCTCATCCATTAGAATTTGATGGTACCCAGCGTAGCAATCCATGAACGATTGTATCTCATGCTTTGAGCAATTATCTACAAGAATGGACATATTTGTAAAAGGAAAGATATCCTTTGGACTTGCTTTGTTCATATCCTTATAGTAAATACATAATCTGGTTTTTCCATCCTTCTTTGGCACAGGAACAACATTTGCCACCCTGGTGGTGTATCAGACAGCTCTGACCACATTAGCGCTTAGTTGCTTCATTATTTCCTCTTTGATTTTTTGTCACTCATATCTGTTTTAAATTTGCGTTGCTTTTGTTGGGCTGGTGGAAAACCAGGATACGTAGGAAGCTTATTAACCACTAGAGCAACACTTAAACCCGGTATATCATCGTAAGACCAATCAAAAACATCTATGTATTCAAATAAAAGTTGAATCAAGGCATCTCTAGTTTTTTGTTCAGTGTGAATGCTTATCTCTACTTCTCTAACTTCTTCATGTCTTCCAATATTAACCAGTCCAGTTTCATTGAGGTTGGGCTTAGGCTTGTTTTCAAATTGTTCCAACTCTCTTTTTATTTCCTCAACAACCTCATCTTCATCATATTAAACCTCTTGAAGCATTATTTCGATATTAGATATCTTTTAAAGATCTAGGCATGAATTCCTCATACATGTCATGTTATTAAAGCCGACATTTACAAAACTAAAATGGAAATAAAATGATAGGAATTAGGGAAAGGAAAAGATACAAAACTTAATACGAAACTGAGTTGCATTTCATTGAATTTGAAAGGATAGAAGGGTTAACATCAAAACAAAACAATCATACTAAGACGTTTGGATTACAACCCTGAAAGTAATCCAAAATACAAAAAGAAGCTGCAAAAGAAAACTACCAAGACTCTTTCCTTGTGGGGAGAGGAGTTGCTTCCCAGTTGTCGAGCATGGTGTCCGGGTCAATTAGTTGCATATCTGCACGACTAGTGCCCTCACTAGCCTGGATCATATTCACTTCAGAAAACATCTAGCTGAGGCCATGGCAAATTTCATCAATGTTTGCATGCACCAAGGATCGTAGCTTGACAAAAGTGTAGAAAATATGAGGGATAGGTTGTTGCAAGACCCATCTATGCTTTTTCGCGTGCTTGGATTTGTTTTCGTTTGCTTGAGTTGGCTTGAAGCCTAAACCAAAAAGCACACTGGTTACTGAACGGAGAAATAGGCTCCGAAATTCCTTGAAATAGATGTTGATGAATATGTGGTAGTACAAAATTATTTGAGAGCTCTAAAAGAGCCAATTATCACTATTTTGGAGAAATAAAATTGATTATCAATAAGATACTGTGTTGTAGTAAGTCGCAAAGAAACTTATTTCATTTTTAAAATATTCGCGAAAGTGGTTGGTTATATTGAGACTATAAATAAAGAAAAGATTTAATATCTTCTATTACTACAACTTGTAGCAGGGTAATATGTATGTGAAAATTTACCCTCTTTATTCTCCAGTTTGTACTACACAAATAAAAGAATACCATAATAAAGTGGATGTTTATTGATATAAAAACCCATATCATAATAAACTTGGAGTTTATTGATAATTGCACACGTCATGATGGAAACCTCAACTTTATCAATATTGATAATTCATCTAGATGGCACAATCAGTTTAGCCACATCAATTTAAGTATGATGTGAAAATATAAAAGAAAATTCACGTGGGTAAAAATTAAAGAACTAAAATGTTCTTTACGAATTATCTTATGTTACTTGTTTTCATTAATTAATAAAACAACTAAAATTGGGATTGAATCCCATGAATATTGATAATATCAAAGGTGAATATAGGCCCATTCACTTGCCATGTATACACATAAGATGCATCAATGAGATGTTGTGAAACTTGTAGTGAAGTTACTTTATCAACATGTTATTATGTGTTCCCTCCCTTTAGATTAATGTATTCCTTTATGTGTGTTTCAAAGCATGCCTTGTTAATTGTCTTTTACCTACTGTATACTTACCATCTTATCAATCTCAAATCCCTATCCCCCTCTATTTGTTTATGTTTCTCCTGACTGGTTTGTGATTATGCCCGTGTCAGCCATCTCTGAGCATGTCTAAACCAATCCCAAGACCCTTGCTGGGGTTATGTGTTTACAGTCAGATGTTTGTGTATCCCCAAACGCTTTGACCCCTGTGTGAGTACTGAATTCATTTGGATTCTAGGTGATCCTATCTTGAATTGCGTGAGGTTGTTTACCACTTCCACCTCTTTTCAAACAACCTCTGTTGCTTTACTAATATCTTTCAAAACAATATCTAGTAAAGCTTTTCAACTTTTTTCCTACACTCTCACTTTACTCATAGTCAATAAGTTCTACCCCCTCTAGTATGTGTACTGCCTTGGGATCCTCTTGAGAGCCCTCTGAACACTAGCATACTGAGTCTAGCCTTTCCACCCTGTACTGTTTCAATTCTTGGTTGCTAAGTCTAGGTGTAAGCATTGCCCGGGGTACTTGAAACCCTTAGGGAACTTTGATGCACCTAGACTCTGAATTATTTATGGAATTGAGGTTTATGGACCATTAGAGGCTTTTGGAAACTTGGGCCTAATTGCAGGCTCCCTATATAATAGCTTCTTGATTTCCTATTTCTTTTATGTAATTCATTCATTAGCATGTAATAATTTGTAAACAGGTATTTGGGGTATTTAGTAAAAAGGGTGGGTAGATGTATACTTTATGGTGTAATATGGGTATAAATCTTGCTCTTAGGATCTTTTTTGAATCTGATTGCTTGTGTAAATAGAAACATGTTCATAGGTTTGGTCTTTTGAATCTGATTGCTCTTGCCTAATAGAAAATCATGCCTATAGGATTTCACTTTTAATTTTGTTTAATGGAAATCATGCCAATAGGATTTCACTTCTAATGTCATTTGCATCAAGTAGAAATCATGTTCCTAAGGTTTTGCATTTTGTCATGTTAGAAACCATGTTTTTAGGTTCCAAACAATTATATCTTAAACCAATTCAAATATAGATGCCATGACTATAGGATTCGACTCTAATTCGGTTCTAATAAGTCTTTTTGTATGTTGCTGCAAATCGACTAAATCGGTAATACGCCTAGATATCATGTCTTTAGGGATCTATACTCGCAATTCTGTCTGGTAATTTAATTTAGCCTAATAAGTCAATTTCATCACGCCTAGTTCATTTCTAAAGCTGGTCTTATTAAGCGATAACCTTTCCTGAAACAAGTTCTTTCGAAATTGCATTAATCTTATTAAATTCCATGTTTATAGGTATTGAAAGATTCTATTTCGAAAACCTGTTTGCTTATGCATTAATATAAACACAGTATACTGCATATAGTCAAGCCTTAGGGCATTCTCAAAAACTGCATTTACTGAAGTTGTCTCTGTCGTTTAACGTTTCTAATTCTAATAAATTTTAAAAGAGTCCTTAGGCAACTACTAGGTTATAACTTCTAGGTATAAAGTTTGATCTATTTTTTCATAGTGACTTAAAGATCCTGCTCTAGGACTTTAATTAATAAAGACCTTAATTGTGTTTGAATTGAGCTGGTTGTATGTTTACTTGAGAAGGACACTTGATCATTTATCTGCTCCCATTATGTGAAAGTCCTACACTTTTTGACTGTCTCCTTAGAGTTTTTGCCTTTTTAAACCTTAGGGGTACATCTAGAACAACTTATAGGTAGAGGTCCTAATCCCTCCGGGACGACTAAGAAGGGATGGGTAGTAGCGTGCAATAGGAATCAGTGACCAAACACTCGCTTTGCATGACCAATAAGGGGATAGAAATGGTAGACATGGGATATGATGAATACGTGTTAATGTCAGGTGTAGCCCTTCATTGGGAGTATCTACCGGACACTGCATTGGGTGATCCTATAGGACAAACAACCTAGGATCCCTCTTTACCAAATCCTCTATTTATTTAAACTTTCATCTTTTACAACTTGATCGAACCTTTATCTTATCACTTGAACTATCCAACGTGCTTTACTTTTAACTTATCTGATTCAACAATTTATATGGACTAATGTGTGAATATAAGTTCAGCTGGGACCCACACTTGTAGATAAAAAGGGGTGCCTAACGCCTTCCCCTCGAGGTTACTTCGAGTCTTTACACTAATTTCATGTAATGCAAACCAACTCAAGAGTTAATCGCTCTAGGTGCCCTAACGCACCATAATCTGTTAGGTGGAAACTCTTCAAATACCCAAGTGCCAAAAGGAATTGAGTCATTACACCTCTGTGAATGTCGAAACCTAGACCTCTCCCCATCAAAAAGGGAGGAAAATGGGGCGCGACAGAGTGCTACCGTATCATCTGCATTATGGGTATATCAGGATCGAGTGGGGTTTCTTTCACTACCATCCATCTTTGAGGAGCAGCCTATCAATGGTGGCCTACTTTTGAGTTGGACAGTCTAGTTGAGGCAACATCCTTTACATAGACCCAGTTCTCATATATGTTTTTGAGGGAGTATGTTCCTCAGAGTCTCAGGGATGCACGATGCACAGAGTTTGAGCTTTTGTGCTAGGGTACTATGACTGTTTCGGATATAATGTCCATTTCACTGACTTGGCGAGGCATGCATCAGCCATGGTTTCTACAGTTCATGAGAGAGTTTGCCAGTTTATTAAGGAGTTTATTCCTAGCATCAGGTCTAGCTTGGCTTGGGAGCTGGAGATGGATATTTCTCATCAGCAGGTGGTGAGCATTGCTAGGAGAGTGGAGGGAATACATGCTTGAGATAGAGAGTAGAAGGAGGCCAAGAGGTGTTGAGAGTCGGGCCATTATTCTAGTGCTCGTCCCCTGGCTATATCTCGCCATGGTAGGGGTTATATGAGTCGCCCCGTTCATTCAGCAATTCCAGCAGCAGTGGTGTTCCATCTCCTCCTATACCTCAGGAGCCTTATTATGCACCTTCAGTATCTAGTGCGCCTCCAACATGGGGTGTTTTCAGTGGTCTGTCCAGCAGACCTTGACCGAGCCAATCATAGCCGCCATGTCCTTCCAGTGATTGTTATGAGTGTGGCGACACACGCCATATGGTAAGAGATTGCCCCAGACTTAGGAGGGGTGAACCTCTACAGGCTTCTCAGCCACAACGTGCTCTGCAGAGTTCCCAAGCTATGATCGCAGCACTAGTTTCTGCCCTACCTGCCCATCCAGCAAGGGATGGAGGTCGGGGAGGTACAAATCATCCTAGTGGGGGAGGCTAGGCCAGATGCTATGCCCTTTCTACCCATACTAAGGTTGTCACCTTTGATTCTTTCATCACAGGTATGGTCCTGGTTTGTCATAGAGATGCATCGATGTTATTCGATCTAAACTCCACTTATTCTTATGTGCCCTCGTGTTTGCCCCATATTTGGGCGTATCTTGAGATTATTTGAGTTCCCCTATTTATGTTTCTACTATAGTGGGAGATTCTCATGTTTTGGACTGCGTTTACTGGTCGTGTTTGATTGCTCTTAGTGCTTTTGAGAGCAGTGCCGATTTATTATTGCTCAACATGTTAGATTTTGATATTATCTTCGCATGGATTGGTTGTTTCTCCATTATGCTATTCTTGCTTGTCACGTCAAAACTGTTATGTTGGATATGCTAGGTTGAGAAGGGGTGGTACTTTAGATCACACTCCTAGTAAAGTTATTTCTTTAAGGGAATGGTTGAGAAGGGGTGTGACGCGTATCTAGCCTATGTGAGAGATATCAGTATTGACACCCCTACAGTTGATTCATTCCTAGTAGTACGGGATTTCCCTGATGTGTTTCCAGCTGATCTTCCAGGTACTACGCCCAATTGAGATATTGATTTTGACATTGAGTTGTTGCCGGTAACTCATCCCATTTCGATTCCTCCTTATCGTATGGATCCTCCTGAGTTAAAGGAGTTGAAGGAGCAGTTGCAGGAATTGCTTGAGAAAGGTTTTATTCGGCCTAGTGTATCACCTTGGGGTGCTCCTATATTATTTGTGTAGAAAAAGGATGGTTCTATGTGTATATACATTGATTATCACTAGGTTAATAAAGTTACAGTGAAGAACCAACATCCTTTGCCTCGTATTAGTGATCTGTTTGACCAGTTACAGGGTGCACGAATGTTTTCCAAGATTTACTTGCATTCAGGTTACCATTAGTTGAAGATACGGGAGCCAGATATCCTGAATATTGCTTTTAGGACTCAGTATGGTCATTATGAGTCCCTTGTTATGTCTTTTGGGCTGACCAATGCCCCAGCAGCATTTATGCATTTGATGCACAGCGTGTTTCGGCCATTTCTTGACTCGTTCTTCATTGTCTTTATTGATAATATTTCGGTATACTCCCGGAATCAAGAAGATCATGAGCAACACTTAAGGAGTGATTCAGACCTCGAGGGAAAAGAAAATATATGCAAAGTTCTCGAAATGTGATTTTTGGTTAGATTCTGTGCATTCTTAGGTCACGTGGTATCGAGTGAACGGATCAAGGTGGATCCAAAAAAAGTGGAAGCCGTGCAGAGTTGGCCCAGACCATCCTCAGCTACGGAGATTCTTAGTTTCCTTGGCTTGGCGGGTTATTACCGCCGAATTGTTGAGAGATTTTTATCTATTGCAAAACTTATGACTAGCCTGACCTAGAAAAGTGCTCCATTGTAGTGGACATAAGAGTGTGAGGAGAGCTTCCAGAAGCTCAAGATAGCTTTGACTACAGCCCCAGTATTGGTAATGACGGGGTATTGATAATGTAGGGTCGGATATATGTACCCAATTTTGATGGGCTTCGAGAGTTGATTTTAGAGGAGGCCTATAGTTTGCGGTATTTCATCCATCCGGGTGCCACGAAGATGTACCAGGATTTGAGACAGCACTATTGGTGGAGGCGGATAAAGAAAGATATAGTTGGGTTTGTAGCTCGGTGCCTCAATTGTTAGCAGGTAAAGTATGAGTATCAGAGACCGGGTTGTTTGCTTTAGTAGATAGAGATTCTGGAATAGAAGTGGGAGCGGATCACCATGGACTTCGTAGTTGAACTCTGACGGACTTTGATAAAGTTCAATGCCATTTGCGTGGTTGTGGATCGGCTATCCATGTTCGCGTATTTTATTCATATGTGTACTACCTATTCTTCAAAGCTGTTGGCGGAGATTTATATCCGAGATATTACTCGTCTACATGGTATTCCAGTTTTTATCATTTCAGATAGAGGTACTCAGTTCACATCACGGTTCTGGAGGGCCGTACAGTATGAGTTAGGTACTTGGATGGAGCTAAGCATAGTATTTCACACCTAGATGGACAGAAAGTCCGAGCGCACTATTTATATTCTTAAGGATATGCTCCGTGTATGTGTGATGGAGTTTGGAGATTCTTGGAATCAGTTTTTGCCACTGGCAGAGTTTGCCTACAACCATATTTATCAGTCCAACATTCAGATGACACAGTATGAGGCTTTATATGACAGTCGGTGTAGATCCCCAGTGAGTTGGTTTGAGTAGAGTGAGGCTAGATTATTTGGCACAAACTTGGTTCAGGACGCCTTAGAGAAGGTTAAGGTAATTCAGGATAGACTTTGCCCAGCCCAGACCAGACAGAAGAGTTATACGGACTGGAAGGTTCGTGATGTTTCGTATATGGTTGGGGAGCGGATTTTGCTTCGGGTTTCGCCTATAAAGGGCGTTATGAGATTTGGGAAGAGGGGGGAATTGAGTATGAGTTTTGTTGGTCCTTTTGAGGTATTGCGACATGTTAGGGAGGTTTCTTATGAGCTTGCCTTACCTCCCATCTTGGCAGGAGTTCATACGGTATTTCATGTCTTGATGCTCCGAAGGTAAAACAGTGATTCGTCACACGTGTTGGATTTCAGTTCAGTCTAGTTGGATAAGGATCTATCTTATGTTAAGTAGCCAATGGCTATATCGGACAAGCAGGTTCGCAAGCTAAGGTCAAAAAACATTACATTAGTGAAAGTTCAGTAGCGGGGTCAGCCGATCGAGGAGGTAACTTAGGAGACTGAGCAGGATATGCGCGGCCGTTACCCTCATCTTTTCACCACTTTAGGCATGTATCTATGCTCGTTCGAGGATGAACGAATATTTTATGAGGGGGAGGATATAATGATCGGGCTGGCCGTTTTAAGAATTAACATCCCGATCCCCTTTAACTACTTTCACGGTGTTTGTTTCTGCTATTGTGAGTAACCGAGAAGATTCATTTTGAGTTTCGGAGTGTTTTGGGACGCTTAGTCCCTAAACGAGAGCTTAAGCTTTAAAATTTGGACCGTAGTTGGAGCAGTGTGAAGACGGCTTCAAAATGGAATTCCGTCAATTCCATTAGCTTTGGTGAGTGATTTCGGGCTTAGGGGCGTGTTCGGATTGTGTTTTGGAGGTGCATAACTTATTTAGGCTTGAAATGCCAAAAGTTAAATAACTCCGTAATGTTGAATGTGATTTTGTGTGAAAAATTTGGGGTCAATCAGACTTTGTTTGGTTGGTTTTTTCATCGGATGTGTAATTCTTAAGATTTCAAGTTCATTAGGCTTGGATCGGAGGGTGGATCGTGGTGTTAGCATTGTTCGATGCGATTTAAGGATTGGACTAAGTTCGTATGATGTTTTAGGATTGGTTTGTATGTTTGGCTGAGGTCCTGAGGGCCTCGGGTGAGTTTTGAAGGCTTAACGGAAGTTGGATTTGGACTTAGGCTATTTTGAAGTTACTGCTTCGCACCTGTGGTGAGGAGCCCGTAGGTGCGGCCCGCAAAAACGAGGAAGGAGGTCGCATGTGTGATTTGGGCACTAATGGTCAGTGACCGCAGATGCGGCTAAAGGACCGCATCTGTGGAGAGGGGAGCGCAGGTACGGTGCCTTGGGAATTAATGAAATTCTACGGATGCAGAGCCTAAGCCATAGGTGCGGGACCGCAGGTGCGGTCCCATGATTGCAGAAGCGGAAATCGCCGAAAAGAAATATGAATATCAGCGGTTTGAGTTAATAACTTGGAAAATCAAATTTGGAGCACGAGGTAGGGCGATTTAGTGGGGATTTTGAAAAAATATCATCGGGTAATGGTTCCTAATCCATTTTTGGTTGTATTCCATTAATCTAAGCTTAGTTTGTCATTTAATTTTGGATTTGGGGTGAAAAATTGGGGAAAAGTTCTTAGGCCGAATTTTTGAAATTTGGTTGAGATTTTTGTATTGGATTTGAAAGATTTTGGTATGGTTAGACTCGTGAGTGAATGTGTGTTCATAATTTGTCACTTTTATCCGATTTCGAGACACGGGGCCGGGGAGAACCTTTGGGCGTTTTTTCTATTTTCTTATCTTATCTTTGATTCCTTTAGCTATATTCGTTTTTTGTAGTTATATTTACATTATGAAATTTATTTCATTAGATTTGGGCCACTCGGAGTTGGATACTTTTGGCAAGAGCGTGATTTCAGATTGATTTTGAGCTGTTTTTAGGGAAGTGGCTTGCCTAACCTTTGTGTGGGGTAACTCCCCTTGGGATTTCGGTAATGTTGTTATATGAGTGATGTGTACGTGAGGTGATGAGTGCGTACACATGCTAATTGTTGAAAAATCCTATTTTCATTAAGTAAATATCTATGTCTTCTTGTAATTGAGCAATAGTTGTACTTGAAGCCTCTTGTTTAGTTTAGGAAAAGCATGCTTATGTGTTCTAATTGGCTTACTTGTATTATGTGCAACATGTTTAGAGTATAATTCCTATTTATTCTCAAATAGAACTGTTGATTCTTTCTTGAGACTATTGTGTGTTTACTTTGGGACTATGGGACGATATCCTAGGAGATCCCCCTGCATGTTTGCTTTGGGATTACGAATCAGTATTTCGGGAGATCCCCCTGCATGTTTACATTTGATAGTACGGGATGACACCCGGGAGATTCTCCTGTCCTAAATATTTACTTTGGGACTACGGATCGGTATTTTAGGAGATCCCCCTATACGTATATATGTGGGACAACAGGGACGACACCCTGGAGATTCCCCTGTACTGGATATTTACTTTGGAACTACGGATTGGTATTCCGGGAGATTCCCCTACATATTTATGAATTCAGACTATGGGACTATATCTCGAGAGATCATCTACACATTTACGTTTAGGACCACGGGACGATATCTTAGGAGATCCCTTGTTACTATCTCTAGGTACTGAGTATATTCTATCTGTGATTTTTACTCTTTATTAACTATTAGTATTTCTAATTGTACTGTCGCACTTATATATATATATATATATATATATATATATATATATATA